>JAOBAT010119712.1:0-12698 GCA_026413305.1 Hydrozoanthus tunicans
AAGAATGCCTTAACATGCAACAAATATTTCGGTTCAGACAGGAATTGAGACGGTGCTGTTGGAACTAAGAAAAAAAACTCAAAGCTTCCAAAGGAATTGGAAGAGGCCAAGAAAGATATCAAAAGACTCAGACGAGTTAAAATAGATGCCGTTTTGATATCGAAAGGTACAAAAACACTGACAAAAATATCGACTTCTACACTGGCTTTAATATATAAATCATGCATCATCTTTTTCAAGTTTTGCATCTGGAAGATCGTCTTCGGTCAAATAAATACGTTCTTGAGTTAATAAATGACTTTACTCCACGTTCTTTTTACTCTACAATGATTAGATAGTCTTTTGAGTCCCCTGTAACGATCCCAGAAACCTTTTCGAAACAACACTCGACCCAGGCTGCCACTCGTTTTTAAAGTGGCCTATTATAACAGTTTGTTATAAAATCTGAGATTCCTGTTCAAGAGCTACTGTTGTTAGCCAGAAATTATTTGGGGGGAGGGGGGGGGGGGCAGGTTCTGCCACCTATGTAATTTGACTTGAAACTCGCTGTAATGGCTATCATTCCAGAGATGGAAAACTTTTTAACTTTTGCACCCCAAGTTATGTTTTTGAATAGAATACACTTTTTTGTGTTAAATAATGAAAACCCTGTTTTTAGTTAGCATGCCAGGCAAGGGTGTATATTTAAGTGAAAGTATCTAGAAAACCTGATCATTGTTAGAAACAGAAAGAAAACCTGGTATGTAGTCTAACATAGAATAATCATATGCACTGCCAGAATAATTTTGTATGCATCTGCTCGGCTTACTTCCAACAGTCTTGGCAGCACAAGGTTCTTCAAGGTTGCAAGGGCTAAGTACAAGTAAGTAAGCAAGTATTAAAGAAAACCACATTAATTGTTTTTATTTTAATTAATTGTGCTAATAATTATCATTTTAGACTCCATTTACACGGGCCAGTCAAGTTTGGGTCCACTCCACTGTAAGGGCCCATCCATACTGTTTATATGGGGTCGTCTTCATTTTGAAACAGTTTGCACTTTCATTTTGAAACAGTCTGCACTAGTGTTGACACAGGGCAGCAAACATGTAACAAAGTGGGGCCCCTATGTGACATTTAAAAGTAGCTGACCAATCACAACGCAGGAGCAAAGATAACAAATAACGTCATAATTACAGTTGCGTTTTTTTCTTTTACATTTTCTGGCAAACTGTTGAAACAAGGAACTGGCTAAGAATGAACGGAACAGGAAGCAAAGGAAGAAATTGTTGCCTCTTGTCCCATAATTACAAAACTACTTTAAACTGTTTTCTCCGACAATTGCAACACTTGTTTTCATTAGGCAGCCAAAAATGAAAAGCTAGTTCCCAGACCTACACCGTGCAAACTGGGGACAGTCCTGCTGCTTACATGGGTTGGTATAAAGTTTCAACTGTACCGACCCCAAAGTGGGACCTACTTTTTTTTAAGGTACCAAACTTAAACACTTTGCTGGCCACAGATTAGGGCACTTACAGAAGCCCTGTGTGAAAAGTTGCAATGCCAAACTGTCATGGTTTCTTAAACAGACCTAAACTTGAATGGCCTCTTGTAAACAGAGTCTTAATCTGTTTAACCATAAACATGGCAATGTTGTGTTGGTAAGATTTCTTTACTAGCACTGATATTTTCCTCACGGTGTCAGTGTTTGACTTGTTTTGTATAATAGTTTTTTCTGCTAGGAAATATATTAGATGTTGACAAACTAGTTTGAGCTGAAATTTTTCTACCATGTTCATGTTAAAGTTATAATTATTTTACTTTAGTGTTTATTAAAGTCAATCAGTACACAAAATATTCAGTTGAATCTCTGGCAATATGCCTTTCAAAGCTGAAAGATTCCATGACGGCTCTCTTAATATGTCAGCAGTTTAGAGCTTGTTTTTTTATAACAAATATATAATATCAAATGTTGATACTAATTGATAATCACTTAGCTAATTGTTATCAATTTTTATAAATTATCAGTTTTATCAAGTTGTTAAGCCAGGTGTTACCATTATCACATGGCTTTTGTGAGTCTCTCCTTTAATAGCAGCACATAATTGGGTTAGATGGAAACAATTTTGTTGAATTGTAGTTATAAACTAACTGAACAGAGGTTAGTTTTTTTCTACTATAATTTAAGGTGCCAGAGGGATTGTTTGCTTTAGTCTGAATCAAATTGAGCAGCGAAGCCGCCACTGTGGTGTGCCGAGTACTGAAGAAACTAAAAATAACTAACACTTGTGTTTGGCGACCTAACCTTTCCATTTGGCGACCAAAATTTTTAGGTTAGTTGCCAGTTAGGTCCTTTGGAAAAAAGTTAATTCCGGACCCTGTACATATGCACAACCTGAAGAAGACTAGCAGTAAGCAGTTGAAACATCACAGCTCTCAACAGCTCAGAAGACAGTTGAATATTTTCGTTAAGAATACTCTTGTTTGCACCCCTGTAGTAAATAAACTTACAATATGATTGTATCAAGCTTAAGAATAATAATTATTCTCCTTCCAACAGCCATTCTTCTGTAATACTTACCTCTGTCCCGTACAAAATGTAAAGTAAAGAAATTTCTTTTGTATGTTTGTTGCTTCAACAGAGAGGGCCTGTGTGTGGTGAAAGTGTTTGCTATTCAAGATCCATCACTCCCATTGAAGAGTTACCAAGATGAGTTAACAAACATCAAAAACCGATTATCAAATGCACCAAATGTGTTGCCTTTTGCTAAATCAATTCTTACAGATAAAGCAAGCTTGCTTTTGAGACAGTATGTGAAGGACAACCTCTATGACAGAATAAGGTAAATACACAGAAGCTCTCACACACTAGATGCCTAGAGAAACAATACAATTTTTGTTTATTTAGCTTCACTACTGTTAGGTAGTTAGAGAACCCAACAGGTTTAACAACCCAATTACTGGACTCCAAAGGCCAATGGTTTATTATCCTTATCTGAGAAGGTGCGAAGGTCTAACCGCAACAAAGGCAGCACCCTCAGTTATTTTAAGACCCTGAGTAATATGGTCCAAATCGAACCCGGGCCTCCCGCATGACAGACTGGCACCTTACTAACTAGGCTAACCAGGCGGCGGTTTGTCTCAGCTTGTTCATTTAAAAAATAATATCTTCCATGAGTGAATAATAATAAATGAGAAAAATACTTGAGTAAGATTCAAATAAAAGTTAGTATATTGAGTTCTGAATAATGCTACAGAACAGAATAATGGTGCAGGATGGAAACACCTTTTAAATTCAATCATAGTGCAGGGCAAAATAATTGGCATTAATGTGGAGTGGAAAAATGATTCTTTATACTTCATAATAACATACATATTGGTATCAGTGTGAAAAAGTACAATAAAAAATTATCAGCTGCTATTTCAAAAGAGGTTTCACTTGCATAATTTGTATACAAGAGTCGGGTATAGAGTTTGTAAGCAGTTGAAAAATAAAGTCATTAATTTGTTGAGAATGACTGCAAATAAAGTGGTAGACAGACACAAAAAGAAGGGAAAATATTGAAAATTAATATATATTATTTATATAGTCTTAAATTAAGCTTTTTTCTTCATAAATAATAATCATATAATAATAATAATAATAATAATAATAATGAAACTTAGATAGCGCAAGTATCAATATAAATAATTTTCAAATGCACATGACAAATGTACAAAATAAAAGCAACAAAATGTTCAGCTTACAATATTAGAAAATTCTAAACTGTAACAATAATAATACTAGTTAGTTAAACTAATTATGTACATTATAACTATTAAGGACTCCAGAAGTTTCAATTGTGACTATGAGATTGAATGAAACTATGAAATCTTTGCACTATCATTGGGACAGAAAGTTAATGACCAGTTGAGATTTTAAGCTGTCAATCACAATTAATGCACACACATTCTTAGCTTAAAGTAACACGCAACTGCTGATATTTGACACTTAAGGTCATAGCACATAATGATCATATGCCCCTTACAGTGGGTTTTCCATTAAAAAAGGATATTTATTAATTATAATTAATTATGTAATTACAATTATTATAATTATAATACAATTAATTGTTTAATTCTATTTAATTTTGTTTCTGTGGACAGCTGTTTTGGCAGTAAGCACAGCACACAGAGCATGAATTTCGAATTTAGTCGACATGTAATCCAAGTTATAATTACTTGAGCTCTGTCCTCACCCAAGCAATGATTACCATTAACTGCCAGGTGCTGTGGTGAGAATGTTAAAGTTTAAGCTCAATTAAAGCTTTTGTGCAAGTTGGTTATCTTGTTTGCAGTACCAGACCTTTCCTAAATCAAGTGGAAAAGAAATGGATGGTTTACCAGCTGCTCTGTGCGCTAGACCAGTGTCACACTGCAAAGGTTTGTTCCCAGATACATTACTGTAAGTTTGGTGAACTTTTGTGAAATCCTGAACCGTTTTGCATACTACTGATTGAAAGTGAGTATTTTCAGCAACATATTCAAATAGTAAAGGCTTTCATGGACAAGTTGAGGGTAAATGCAGTACAGTGTAACCCTCCGAATATTTTTTTGTTCTTTTTTCATGAGTTCAGTGGGTTGTACTCTCGATCTGATTTTTTCGTCAAATAAACAAGTTTTTCTCTGAAAGTCTTTTTGGGTTACATTAAAGTAACTACAGAATGGGGATGTTAGACTGAAATGATTTTCATTAAACTTTTTCATGGTGTCAACCCATAGAAATCCTTACATTTATGACCTCATAGTCATTATGAAGCAATTGCTAAATGTTGAGGATCAGTACAGAGTTCAAAAGACAGGAAGAGGTCTGAAAATCTAAAGCCTACCAAGGTAGGAAATAGTACAAAAGACTCTAAATAAAGTGTGGATTTGAGGGCTTTACAAGTACTGGAAGAAAAGACCCAATATTGTACCTGCTGGGTAAAAGGTCAGGAAAAATTCTTATGTTGTGCATTGGTTTCCAATATCTGAAAACCTGAAAGCTCAAAACGATGTGGTCATTAATAGGTTTTTGATTCTTATTAATCCAGAATCCTAACTTATTTACTGTTTGCAGGTGTGCCATGGAGACATCAAAACAGAAAATGTTATGGTAACTGGCTGGAACTGGGTTCTCCTAACAGACTTGGCAAGTGTTAAACCTGTTTACCTACCAGAGGATAACCCGGCCGACTTCAACTTCTTCTTTGATACTTCACGGAGACGTTCTTGTTACATTGCACCTGAAAGGTTTCTAGACTTCAGACAGTCGGAGAGTAGCGATAGCCAGCTCAACTTGCCAGATATTGACCTTGCAAACCACCAGAGAGGAGAGCTGACACCGGCTATGGATATATTCTCTGCAGGGTATGTACATTATCGCTAAAGTTTCTTCTGCTCTATAATAGTAAAACAATTTAGAATGCAGTCACGGGTGTATGTAAAGCCATGTTAGACTAAGATGGTGTGTTATGTCAGTCTCTGAACTAGACTCTGGGGTTTTGCTAGGTTTTTAATCTGTGTCTCCTCAGCATATAATAATTCCAATCCTATTTAAACCAACTACGAGGAGACCAAGGAAAGATACAATCTGTGGTCCGGGTCACAAAGATTTGGATAGTGCAGTCACCAAAATTATTTTGCATAAAATGACAATAACTGCTATCATAAAATGTGTATATCCTGCATTCACACCTATATATGTGTATTTTTTTCACCCTTTTTCATAAGTTTTTTCATCACTGGTTAACCTGCTTTGTGTATGTTGTAAGGAGAAAGTCGAAGTTGATAAAAGTTATCCTCATTTCATTTTTACAGGTGTGTAATAGCTGAACTTTTCAGTGAGGGTGCAAGGCTGTTCGACCTATCAGAACTTCTGGCTTATCGTAATGGGAGTTACAACCCAAACCAACGCATTTCAGAGAAAATTGAAGACCCACATATCAGGGTGAGTGTGAAAGAGTTCTTTTAGCAATTTTGACTTTAATGGCATCGTTAAGAGTGTCACGACACTATTAAATCACTTTCATTCTAAACCACAAGTTTGTTATTGTCATTTTCTCCACGCTTACTGTACCTCCATGCAAGTTCATTGCTTAAGTAAACAATAACCTTTATGGTGACACCATTGTGACATCGAATAGTAGTTCCTTATAAAAGTGTATGTCTCACCCTCTAATTTCAGTTCATTATTGTTTTTAGACTTGCTTACAGGAAATTGTGGGAGGGCTTACAATATTTAATAGTCTTTTAAAGATTGCAATCATATTACTACTAAATCATTTTTTCTAGTTTTTATGTTCGGGCAGTCTACCTTGTAGGGGACAATGGCCTGTTGTGGTCAGCCTCACTGCATAAGTTAGGTACTAAGTTTTTAGACATGTTGCGTGTGCTGCATAGTCAGAGTTGTTAATTGTTTAATTATTTTCCTTACTTTGACTAACGTTTTTCAGTTACTGTGCTCACTTAGTGGGTAGCTCCTCCTAAATTGTTCTACAGTTGGTACAGGATTTAATGGAGCCGAAACCAACTGTGGAATTGCACACAGTTTTGGTATATCCTGCTGATGAACAGTAACTGATTGTGTTTCTTTTTCAGCAACATATACAGTTTGTAAAAATTTAAATGTGTTATTTAATATTTTATACCTGTCAGTAAAAGACAAATAAACAGCGTTTTACTTTGCTGTAGGAACTAGTCGAGCACATGATAGAAAAAGATCCTAAGAAGAGACTATCAGCTGCAGAGTATAAAAAGAATTTCAGAGGTGAGTAGATAATGGTAACCGGTGAACCGGCAGTCTAGTGGTCAGGTAAGGTCTTGATAATTAAGTTTTAGTATGCTTTACTTGGAATGCAAAAGAGCTGTTTGTTGTAGATTTGAATAAAATTTGAAGAGGTGAAGAAGTAGTTCGCCGCAAGAAAATATATTTTGTGTGATCTAAGGAATTTAGAAATTAGGAATGAAAGTAGCATGGAGATTGCGCAAGTTTAACAACCTGGATAAATACTGGGAAAGAATCGTTCTTGTTGTCACAATCTTCTTTCTCTTCATCTACAAAACCAAGTTAAGCGACCTGTTCCCCATATGAATTCCTGTAGCTCAGTGAGTAGAGCATCTGACTGGTAATCAGAGGGGCATGGGTTCGAATCCCGCTAGGGACTCAGCAGTTTTTTCTTCTGAGAAAAAGAAACTTGTGACAACAAGTACAATTCATTCCCAATATAGAGACTGTCGCAAAACCAAAGAAATGCGACTTATTTAAACTTTGGGCATTCTTAATCCCCATTGGATAAACGAATGCCTTGAGATTCGTCCTTTTGTACTTTCTACTTTTTCTTACGCTTTTTCTATCCCTTTATCTCCTTGTTTCTCTACTTTATTTGTCATTAACTGTATAACCACCAATCTACTTATCTTTCAAACGTTACACTCTTTTTTTAATTAAGAACAAATTTACTAAAAACATTGAGGTTGAAATTGCTCGAAAAATAAGAACAATGTTATAAACGCGTTAAAATTTAAAATTTAAAAATACATTGACGTTTCGACATTCTGATGAAGCCTTCCACAAGTGAAGTCGAAACGTCAATGCATTTTTAAATTTTAAATTTTTACGCGTGAAAACCTTAAAACTTTTTCTAGGTTTTATCTTTTTATCATGTCTTATCAACGCGAAAGCCTAAAGATTAGTATCTTCCATTTTTAACTAATACCCTATAATGAACGCAGCTGACCATCGGCGTAATGCGTTGTGGTGCATGACGTAAAATTGAACCTTCGTGATATCTTTGTAGGTCATGTCTTTCCCGATCAGTTCTACACCATTCTCGAACCATACATGAGTAAGTTTGCTTCCACACCCGTGCTGACCGCTGACGAGAAGATTGGCAAGTACGTATTTTACACTCCGCTTTTTTACAAGTACTGAGTTTATGTAGTGACCATGGATGTCAAGTTAAAATACCGTAGCTAATTTGTCGTTAGTCCGGTGTGTGTAAGAAAGTTTTCAATTAGAATGTATACCAAGTTTTGTATCCGGTGCGTTGATAAAGAAGGGTGGCCGTTCAAACTAGCTGAAGGTGGTATTTGAATTGGTTCAGACACACCTGCCAGATTAGGAGATTCCTTTTCAACGCGATTAGGTTTAATTTGTTAGAAATTATTGTTGCATGTTCCTATCTTTAGGGTGTTAACACAGTGAAAATGGGTGAAAGAAAGGCTCCGGTTAGCAGCCTATAGATAACTTAAAATGCTTATAACACTAAAAATTATTTTTGTAACCATTAAAAGTGTTTGGAAACGGTCGTACTCTCGATTTTTTATTCACATTTGAAGTTCAAGTTTTGTTGGTTCATGACCGCGTTGTATGGGGACTGGGTTATGACGTCATTCCCGGGCATCTCTGAATCAAAACACAGCAAGATAGACATGAATGAACAAGATATTTTCGATTCAGAAGTAGATTCCAATTCTTCATACAGTTCTCAGTTCTTTTGCCCCTTTTTGTTAAGAAAAGATCTCATTTGCTCGATAATACAAGACGGGAATGACGTCACAACAAAGTCCCCCGAAAACGAGATCGTGAACCAAGGTGTCCGAAAATTTTGCTATTTTGAGCCTTTGAAGATAAAAACAGGTTGACCGAATTTAGAAACTCTTTGCCGAAGTACTTTAAATTGTATGTGAAATGATTTGAAACCAAAAAAGTTGTTAGCGTTATATGCACTTTGAGATAACGTTGCAAGATATGAGATATTGACGTTTAGCTTGCTCTTACTAACCACCTGCTCCACTTTAGAATCAAGCGAGACATTGCGGTCATTTTAGATGCGCTAGTAACGGTGGATAACTCTGATGGACAGTCTGATCGCAATGGTAAGGCCTGGTTGGAAAACATCCTTTTTGGACCTTTTGATCTATTTGCAAACTTTGGCCCAGGCCATAAGTTTCTTTTCAATTATTCATTTATTTTTACAATTGTAGAAAATTTTGCTCTTCCTGGGGCTTTTGAGAGAGTGCAACATCTTCTGTCGGTTGTTCACACTGTTTGTAAGCATTTACCTTTCGATTTGGATTTCGTCATTCCATTCATTGAGGATAAGTTGTTTCCCATCAATAACTCCAACCGAGGCTATCTAACATTGGTTAGAAAGGTATCTGGATGTTCTGAGTTCTGTCCCACAAGTGTTTGAACAGACTCAACGAAACTGGTTTCTGCCAGTCACGCACATTCAGTTTTAGTATGTACCAGCTCGGCTACGCGCGATTTGATTGGTTTAGAAATAGTAGATATGAGACAATATTTACCTCCGAAATAGATAATGACACCCAAACAAAATGGCGGACAGAAGTCGTCGCTTCGCGTCCGTTTCGGATCACGATACTGAAAAAGTTTGATTTGAAAACACGGGATATTTAAAACAGCCTAAAGAAACTTACTGTTTTGGGCCATTTACGACATTTTGTAGTTAATATAAAACTGTCAAAACGCGTTTGTTACATATGTTAGGCTGCACCGTCACGCGCGAGTCTTGCCACGCTCAGTGATTCAAGTAGTAAAAGTGTTTTTTTTTCTTAAAAATCTTTCGTTTTCTTCAAAGGAACAGTTGCCTCGCAGGTATATACTAAAACACTTTTTCTATTTCAGTTTCGTTGGATAGTGGCTTAATAAATATCCAATATCCACCTCAATTGAAATAGAATAATTTTATGTGTTAAATAAACCCTTGCGTCATAGACAACTGTTTACTTAGATCACTTCCCTTTCAAAACACTTTTCAGTTATAGAATTTCAGTCACATGTTAATTTTTGATAAGACCCAAGACTCGGTCAGTGCTTGTGTTTGCGTAGGTAGCAGTGGAGATTTCAGTTATATTCGTACAGTGATAGCTAAGCCCGAGCGTCTGCCTTAATCATAAATAATAATATTTAAGTAATAACGTTTGCCTCTGGTCTTCATTTGCAGGCTGTTTGGTGATTTTAGTTTCTCTTTTAACTTCCAGTCTACGAAGCTGCAAGGTAAATATGTAAACCGTATCTTTTACAAGCAGCAAAAAGCGCAACTAAGTTAAATAAGAATAGTTCTTATTTCACTTTTTAAGTTTGTGCTGTTCGTTTTGTTCTTTTAAAGTTTGTGCTTCGTTTTCTAATTTCATTGTTTTGAACGCCTTAGACCCTTGAAGCTACGCCTTTTATCTGACTCATCTTGCACTGTCTTTTCTTTCGTGAATTTGTTAAGCGTAATTTACAGTCTAGGAAAGAAAATGTAGTTGTTAATTACCAAGGTTAGTGGCAGGATTGAGATGTCTACATATACAGAGATTATTTTTTGCTTTTACCACCTTTATCTGTATTCTCTTATGAGATGTCATGAACGAAGATTTTACTGTTTGAGCCCAGACGGACTGTGGCTTTTGCTTGTAAGTTCAAGGGAAAGTTGGATCGTTTTGTGGGGAAATGGTAAATTCGGGGTCCGGTACATCCGAATCTCTCAAGACGAACACCAAGATAAGACGGACACCTCTTAAAAACGGACACAAGAACTTGGTCCGTGCCATTCCTTTTCTCAGTCATTTACTTTATATTGAGTCTCTATAACACAGACTTCTCTCTAAAACGGACAGTTGAGGCCGGTTCCAGATGTGTCCGTCTTAGAGAAATTTGACTGTATTTCGGAATTAAATTGTTTTTTTTTTACCCTTGTTGCAGTATTGTGTATCCAAATTGTCAGTTCTGGAACTTCTTCTGGTCCTTGGTCGGCACGTGAGTGATGAAATCATCCTAGAGCGGCTGTCACCATACATGCTGTACCTTGTCAACGACCCTCTGCCGCAAGTGAGGGCCCAGGCCCTCAGGACGATCACGCAATGTCTGCAACTGATAAAGAGTATCCCACGCAGCGATGCAAACATTTTCCCGGAATATATTTTGCCAAGTCTAGCTTGGTTGACTCAAGATTCTGAAGTGATCGTCAGAATTGCCTATGCTGAGAATATTGCTTCACTTGCAGAAACGGCATTGAAGTTTCTTGAGATGGCCCAGTTGAATTTTGGGATAGCACATCAAGATGAGAAAGAGGACGCACCGATTCAGTACCAGGTTTGGGTTTTCTTTTACTCTGTTTTGATATTGCCTGACGCCATAGCGGGCACGTTGGTGCCATTGAACAAAAAAATTAGGATGATTTCTTTTGTTTGGGACAACAACATGACCCCTTCGTGTTTTGCCTTTGGCGTCGCTAAGGAGTGCGTAAACCAAAGAATTGTCGTTACTAGTGTTGTAAATGTGGTTGTTTCTGCAGTAGGGTGGCTACGATGTGGAGATACAAGCCTTTCAGGAGCTGATCCAACGTAAAGTCTAGTGCCATTTTGTTAATGCGGTTGTTACTTCAATAGGGTAGCTACGATGGGGAGCTACAAGCCCTTCATGAGCTGATCCAACGCAAAGTGGTAACACTCTTGAGTGATCAAGAAAATATCGTGAAACAAACGCTGTTAGAGAATGGCATCACAAGACTCTGTGTATTCTTTGGACGCCAGAAGGCCAACGACGTTTTGTTGTCGCACATGATTACGTTTCTGAATGACAAACAAGACTGGCAGCTCCGTGGCGCGTTCTTTGATAGCATTGTAGGCGTCGCCGCGTACGTCGGATGGCAGAGTTTGGCTATGTTGCGACCTCTGCTGGAACAGGTGAGTCGTGAAATGAAGAGAAAATTCAATATTGTGGTTTGTTGAACTTTTGAGTTAGAGGGAATATGACACGAAATCGGTTTTTATATTCAAAAAGAGTGATATAAAAATTGGTTAGTTTGAGTAGCATAAGGTGAAAATACGCCAAGGTACCAACTGTAGAATCTTGAATTTTTCTCGCTAGCAAAAAGTGCTTCCTCTAAGTTACCAACAATATGACGTATCAGGTCACGTACTTCTCGCCTCGTTCATCCAAGGTGTTACCACAAAGCAAAGAAATAAAACGATTTTAAAACCTCCGCGAGTGAGAAACTCTAGCAGCTACGGATGTTTTAAAATCGATTTGGGATGAACTGAGGTGAGACACACGTGTCCACGTAATTTTCAAGTAGCAAAATGTGATTTTTTTTTAGTTTTTTGTTTTATGTAGATCTGTATGAAGACATCCTTTGCTTTGTTATTTCAGGGTCTCAGTGATTCTGAAGAATTCGTTGTGTGTAAGGCGTTAAATGCTCTCACATGCCTAGCAGAATTGGGACTGCTGCAGAAACCAACAATGCACGAACTTGTTGTGGAAGTTGTGCCGTTTTTGTGCCATCCAGTGAGTTAGAGACTGATTTTACTGCTTAGAATTTTATCAAACAGTCAAATATTACCTTAATATGCCTATCATTACCTTACCTTTACCCTACCATTATCTTACCTTTACCCTTCTGTTATCTTACCTTTACCCTACTATTATATTACCGTTACCCTACTATTATCTTACCTTTACCCTACCATTATCTTACCCTTACCCTAGTATTATCTTCCCTTTACCCTACTATTATCTTACCATTACCCTACTATTATCTTACCTTTACCCTACCATTATCTTACCCTTACCCTATTATTATCTTCCCTTTACCCTACTATTATCTTACCTTAACCCTACTATTATCTTACCTTTACCCTACCATTATCTTACCCTTACCCTAGTATTATCTTCCCTTTACCCTACTATT
>JAOBAT010119723.1:0-13603 GCA_026413305.1 Hydrozoanthus tunicans
CCCCCCCCCCCCCCCCCCCTCCCTTTCAAGTTTTGATATAATGAAACAGTTGAGAAAGCAATTAAATAAACTATTTAGGTTTACCTGTAACAATGGTATCTATATTCCCTTGGTCATCTATTGCCTTTTGCTCCACCCAACTAGTTCTGCTGCCCGACTGTTTTTGATTGACATTCTTCTCACAATCAGCTGGTGCAGTTTCTCTTAATTCAATCGAGTTGACTTTTCTGTCTTTATTTCTCTCAGCTGCTAAACCTGGGTTCATAATCAAATTTCTGTCTGCTGCCTTCTGCTTTGTATTCCCCATCTCCACATTATCTTTATCTGATGAGCGTGAGGTCTTCGCAGCACACACATCTGATTCGTTCTGTACGAAAACGGTTTCGGAAGACTTCGAAGCGTCAGCAGGTTTGGTTTCTTTTGGTGTTACTTTATTGCCTTTTTTCTTTTCTTTGTCAGTGTCTCGGCTGCTCTTCCCTTTTCGAGTTTTCTTTTGCTCCTTTTTAGAACTTTCTTGTGCTGTTTCTTCTACTATACTAACCCCTTCCCCGGTCATGGTGCTATCATCGAGTAATTGGATGTCACTTTTATTTTTAAACTCTCCATTCTTTTTCTGTTTTCGACGAACTTCCCTGCCATCACCGCCCAAAAGTTTATGTGTCTCAAGACTATTGTTTATCTTGGGACTTGGTTCTTCAGAAAATGATGTTTGTGTTCGCCCCTCCTTTGCCTTATTAAAGTGTCTTTCCTTCATTTGTTGACGAAACTTCTTTTTGTCGCCATCTTGTTTAGCAGGATCACTGACGATCTTAATACTCGTTTCATTTGACTTCGAATTCTGGCTCCTTACTTCTGGTATATTTTTCATTGGCTCCAATAACTCTACATCCCCGTAGTGTTCGCACGGCTTTCCACTCTCCCCCTTGTCACCTGGGTTTTCATGCCATTCCTCTAATCTATTATAATTCTGTTTTGCGTCCCATAATTCCTTAACACTGTTACCTAACACACTGCGTTGTAAGTTGCTTTCCAAGTTGCATTCGTCTCTATCATCAGAGGTTGTGTTCTTGTCTTTAGACCATTTTTCTGTTTGAGCGCTCGTGTTAAGTTTTCGTTTTTCTAACTTCTGATTGTTCTGATGCTCAGTGCTTTCTAAAAACAAGTAAAAACAAGAACAACACACAGTTGAACAAATTGAACTCCTCAATACCTGAATTTTTTAACCTATAGTATAGTCGAATGAGGCCGCCTATACTTTTCCTGTTTTTGGCTTGCCACATTTCCAAGTGGCGCTTTTTGTGTGCTATATACTTTTCAGGATTTTTCGGGGTATGCATTCTGAGTTACAAAGACACTAAGGGATTGTACATGTTGCAAGTGGGATTTAGTGGTACAGTTAAACGCTTACGCGACAAAAAGAAACACGAAATACAGCTAACACTGTATGAATGTAGTGCATTGCTTTTCATTCCGTTGCTTCAGTGTATCAAATTGAGAGCAGGGCAGAGGATGAAAAGCAAATTAAAGTCAAAAATTGTCCTCCTATACTCACCTGACTTTGGAAAATGCAACAGCGGGCCGAGCCAGTCAAAGAGAAAAGCCTAAAAGAAATGAAAGGTAACAGATTAATTATAGGCTGAGAATTACTTTGAACTGGCCACTTTGTTGTTTTGAAACTGTTTGTCGCCAGGCGTCCCTCGCGAGCGTTCTGTGGGACTGGGGCTTGCCAACAATAAAGAAATTATAGAATTCAGGGGTTAGAGAAAAAAAAGATAAGGCGAGAATAAACGAGCAAGTTACTGAATCAATTTGTGCGCTATTTATTGCCTGGGACAGTTGCAGATAGATAGTTCCTAGTTATATTTATAAGGATCCGTCAACATGATGTATAAGAATAAAGCATCTTGAAATTACAACAAAATGAATATTGTTTTACTTATTCCATTACTATATTGGAAAAGGAAATCCAGAAATCAGAAAATGCTAAAAATTGAAGAAAATTGAACAAAAACGAAAAATAAATGTCTTGCACACTAATACGGAGCCATATCACAATACTGGACAATAACGGTTGAAATAATTTGTAAGCCAAACTTGGACTGATAACGTATCTCGAGGTAGCCATCGATCATCGGGCCAAGTTTGGCACAAACTAATTCAAACGATTAGCAGCAGATTGGAAAAATCGCAAATTTGCCTGTCACAATAGTGACGCCTTGTCAGTTTAAAGTCGGGAATACCGCTCACCTTGAAGCATCGATTCATTTGATAAATTTCCCGTCCACTGGGGTTCATGAAGTACAAACTGTAAACCCAACACGAGCAGCACATGGCAACAACCAGAACAATGATGGTACAGCCGTAAAACTTGGTTATCATCGGGAAACTAGTAGAGATGTTTGGCACTTTGTTGTTTATCAATAGTAAATAAACAGCTAGACATAACAACAAATTTATCCCAGCCTCTGAAAAGCAACAAGAAACCACATGTTTTCAGTACACTGCAAAAAACAAGCTCAGTCTTAACTATTCTATTCTCTTCTTTTGTTTATTTCCAAGAGCAGCCTGTACCTATCCTTTTGTACATATTTGGCTAACCGTAGACTGCAGTGCTCACCAGCATTCTAATGATGATGGTAGGTGCTTGCGAAAAACGTTAATATACCACCATGGGGCACTGCCCCCCCTAAAAAAGATTATGGCTAAAAACAGAAACTTTTGAATAGGACTTTCAGATTTCGTAAAGAGCAAAAAAAAAATTTCCACTGTGCACCCCAAATAATTTTTTGCTTATGACCACGAAACTTAGCACGAAGAGCCTCTTGAACGCCTCTTGTTAACAAAATAAAGTCCACAGACTATTCGATTTCGCATTTGGCTCAGTCTGCTTGTTTGTAAAACCTATATATTAAGCGACGTTTGTTGAGAACTAAGAAATAGACAAGATAGGTGAATCGGATGATGATTTTCTAATATAAATTTTCAGAAAAAGGTTCGGTAACGTCTACGAAAGTAGTTCATAGATTTCAAATATGCAATTGCTAGAGTATTCCAGATGAACATAAGTACCGGACTGCACTTCAAAAAGGATTCCTTAAAGTCTATCGCCCCCCACCCGAGTTTCAGGTTTGTTAACCATCGACGACTCATTGATCCCTTGAACTTTCCCTTACCCAAAGATCAAGTTGAGCGATACTTACCCATTCGTTTTCCTACTTCTGGAGGAATTAAAAACACTAATAGAGCCAACAGGGACACAATGATCGTAGGTATGGTGTAGTTGACCATATAGTACAGCGGCATTCTGCGCAGGTAAACGTTGTACTGAAGGTTCACGTATTCACCAGTTTGGGTCGACGTCACCTGCTTTTCGGCGGTTATCTCCATTAGGTCCCATTCGGTGTTGTTCTCATAGTATCCCATGTCGATGCCATTACTGTTTTCCCTAGGTTTTAAAAACAGATCGACCTGGCCCCTGTCATGTGACCACGCCCCTATGGTCAAGCTGCATTGTTGGTCATCAAATGGAAAATACTCGATAGTGCCGTGACAAAATGTCTTGATGGAAGTCAGAATGCTGAAGAACACTTTGCCATCGGAACTAATTTTAATGTTCGAGTCCAGGCTCCCTTCTGGTGTTATGCCAACCTCGGTCGCCCTTTTTGCACTGTGGGAAACGTTAAGTTTAGGGAGATCATCATTGTTGAATGGGAAGTATTCTTTCTTTCAAGAACAAAGCAACCGCGTATGATTTATTACATTTTGCTGTTTTATCTTATATCTTGATATCTTTAAGGGCACCAAGTGTCCAATAGTTATTATGAAGCCCTATTATGACGTATTGTCAAACTCTCCTAACTAGGACCATGTTTTACCAATTAAAGTCCCCATCAAGGTTATTTTTTTAAGTTCCAGATAAAAAGTAGAACCCTTTAATAATAGTAATTTTTGAAAATAAAACCTTTTCTTACTGTTTCTATTACACTTCTTAGACTTGAAGCGTGCAATGATGCAATGAAGCACAGACAATCTTTTTTATCTCAAAAAACCCAATTCTGGCTACAATAGTCACATCGTTATAACTTTAATCAATGAATTATCCCCTTGAAATTGTTTAAAATAAAAATTTTGTGATATTTTTTAACAGAAATGAAATTTTTTAAACAAAAACCACATAACTCACTGCTGTTACGTCACAGGTTACCAATCCCCGGCCTGCTTGGTCAAAATTTACATTCCGATCTTTTTTTGGTAAAAAAATCATACTTAGACGTGGATATTTTTTTTGGTTTTTTGGATTTTGAGCTCACAGATGACTGTTCAGCTTTAATCCAAAAAGTAAAAAATTAAGCTTGATAGGATAACAGTTTAGAGGATTCTCAGTCAACTTCAGTTTCTTGCGTTTGATCAATTTTCAATTAAGCTATTTTGTAATGTTAAATGTAAGGAGAAGTTAGTATTAAAACAAAATTGGATTGAGCTGAAAGGATTTTTAAAAATAGCCAGGGTGCAAGCTAACTGTGTACTTTTCCTTTTTACGTTTTCTACTAATTTACTAGGTGCTGTAGGGGGGCTTGTAAAAAAAAGGTTTGTGAACTGATTTTTTTAATGCGTAATAGTCAAAGAAAGAGTAACGTCTCACCTGTTGTAAACAATAATGTCGGGATGCCATACTGAAGCAAAAGGAACAAGAAGAGAAGAAAGGTTGCCGTACTCCAACTGGTTCCAATCCAGTCTCTTATCTTCCCAGTACTTTATAACAGAAATATCTTGTTAAACATGAGCAAAAACTAGCCAGGTGAATTACTAGTCAGACTGTATTAGAAGTTAGGACTTCATGGAAAATCAAATACCGGTAATAGTATGAACTTCAAAGCAAGTGGAAGAAGAAGAACTTAGAAGAGGAAGAAGAAAGAAGAAGAAGAAGAAGCACAAGAGCAAAAACAAGGCAATAAAGAATCTTAACGAAAAAGAAGAAGACGAAGAACAAGAAGAAGGGGATAAACAAAACGAAGAAGCTTAAGAAGAGTCTTGACGAAAAAAAGACGAAGAACAAGAAGAAGATGAAGAAGAAGAAGGGGGTAAAGAATGTTGACGAAAAAAAAAGAACAAGAAGAAGGAGATAAAGAAGACAAAGATGAAGAAAAGGGGAAAGAAGAAGGAAGAAGCGGTGGTACTTAAGATGAACCTTGTTCTACGTAATATGGTGCAAACTAGGGCTAGAGGAATTCCTTACCATTCGGAACCATACAATGAACTTGATAGTCCCAGCCTTCAAGTCCTATGTTAACAACAAGCTGATAACATTTAGTTCGCTGAACATTTGGGATAAACGAGTAACTGCATGTCCATGAAGTAACTTAGAGCCAATTGGTCAGCGGTCATGGTGCGTTAAGATGGCGACTTTTCCCGCGCTTACGATTTTTTTACGTTCTTCGTTGATTTTTTCACGTTTTTCTTTATGTATTACGGTGATACCTCTAAGATACTGTAGGTCAAATTTGTTAAAGCGCAAGTACGTCATCGAAAAGAGATGTAGAAGCTCTATTCAGTTCGACAGTATCTATTTTCAAAAACTATAAAGATGAATTGTAATAATAAACTTATAAAAGATACAAAACAATGAAATTATAAAAGCTAAAGTAAACTTATAAAAGATCCAAATAAACTGCATAATTTTGTTCTTGTTGTTGTTATTGTAGTTGTTATTGTAGTTAGTATACGAATAACATACCAAAGGTCCAAGTTTGGCAAAGGCTAGATCAAATGTCACATTCACGGGACCATTGGCGTCCAAGGAAGGCCGAGTTCGTAGTGTGTTTGACTTGGAGAAGCGATCGTTGAAAAGCCTTAACTCGTCACTCTGCTTACAGTCTAAAAACAATACCGCAGATTAAGGAATACACAACGTTTCCTATTTAATATATTTTATTTATTCGCTTTGCCGTTAACAAAAAACAACACACACACACACACACAAAAATATAATAAGAAGGATAATAAATAACTCGGCAGGGCACCCGCAACCATGCAGCCAATTACTGCAGACCCAGATATTAAGTTAAATTAAAAGGAACTAAGATTAAAAATTATTAATAAAAGTTAGAGTTTTTTCCTAAGATTGTGTATTCTTTTACATGATAAGCAGATTGTTTTCCATGTACGAGAATCATCAGGATCATACGTATATTGAGCGGCAGGCAGATAATAATAATTAAAGAGGGCTGAAAGGTGCGCAGATTTGGGGTGTCAAAAATGAGAATGTCAGTGAGAAAGTTCCATGTTCGTATTGATCTGTTAAGTATGATGTTTGGAAGGTGGAGGTCTTGCATCTCCTAATATAAAATTTTGGTCGGTTGAAGCTATTTGATCTTGTGGCACGGGTGGAGTTGCGACGCCTTGGGATGAGATCAGGATCAATGTTGACTTGCCCGTGTATGATTTTAAACAGAAATGTTACGTCAAGGTACTCGTGCGAGAAACTCAATGGGAGCATGACTTTGTTCAGTTTTACCAATC
This sequence comes from Hydrozoanthus tunicans, assembly GCA_026413305.1. Classification (NCBI taxonomy): domain Eukaryota; kingdom Metazoa; phylum Cnidaria; class Anthozoa; order Zoantharia; family Hydrozoanthidae; genus Hydrozoanthus; species Hydrozoanthus tunicans. Next base: position 6,520 of record JAOBAT010119723.1, read on the forward strand.
ACTCACTGTATGTTGAATCGCAGACAAATGGAAGATTTAGTATATACTTTGATGCCCGCCGCTGTAAATTCTCGACCTTCCTTATCAGAGTTTTGGTCTGAGGGGCCCACAACTGGGTAGCGTATCCTAGATTGGGAGGCACGAGCGCAAGATACATTGTTCTTCGTATACTGATGTTACATATGTCTCTAGTATTTCTCCTTAGAAATGCAAGCGCTCGGTTGGCTGTGTTGCACTGCTCGCTGACTTGATGGGACCAGGTGAGACTGTCATTGAATATAATTATAATATAACTGAATATAATTACAAAAAGAAAATTTGTGTGGAGAAGTGAACCGACACAGGTCTATACACACGAAAGCACTAATTTAACCGTATTCCACTTCTAGAAACCGATGTTTAGGTCGGTTATCGAAGACTTGTTTTTCATCTTCTTGTCGCTGGTTCGCTCAACATAGACAACTGATTATGTATGGGTTCACAGGTGCACACAAGAATTCTTGTCAAACACGAATGAGAAGTTTTGTCCGCCTTAGCTGTGCCAAGTCAGTTTATGCTACCGTCAAACTCTGAGATCGGGGTCAGGTTCCCGTCAAGTCCATCCATAGTTTTTTTAACATGCACCGCAAACAAATTGGGCTGTGTAATAAAATTTAATTTGGATAAAGATTTGGAGTTCTCAAGCTGCTCGAAAGAATAAATTAACTAGCATACGCGTTGCAAGAAACTAGTCTGGTGTCAGTCCAAAGCCGTCTAAAGCATGTTACGGATAAAAATAATTTGCTTTTTATACAGCAATTTCCGTGTGTATAATAGATGTTTTGATGAATGATTTTCTGGGCGAAATTTTGAGGGCCCGCGGCCCAAAGTTATTTATAGATTGTAGAAAATTTAATCATGTTCTGGCTTATTTGCGGTTGCTAAGTGAGAGAACATATTTTCAACTCTCATATTTACGGAATTAAATTATATCACATATGAACTACTTACTTTTTGTGTGGTTAGTTTGCTTGTACAGTTTTCATTGAAAATACTCGCTCGCTGAAGTTGTCGAAAACAGACCGCACACTCTCGCAAACCTTTGAATCATGAATGATTCTACTCTCCACAAAGTCGCTACATTGCAACACACCTTGTCTCTTTAACATTCTTACTGAATTTTTCGCATTCAGTGACAAAATCTAGGTTGGCAAAACATTTACTGATTTAGCAATGTTTCAGTTATGTTCATGCAGTTTCACACAGTCTGTTTAGTTTGGTGGTCTATTTGGGATTTAGGTTACTGTATGTTGTTTTTAAACTTGTGTTAATTTCTAGCCTCAATTTTGTTTTTGTGTAATCGTTCGTAATTCCGAATTGTTTTTTATGAAACATCAGTCGACAACCTGCAGTATTAACAACGATCAGAGCGTCAATAACAGTTTGATGTAAATGCAATGCATCGTGTTACTTGTTCAAAACCGAGTCACTCAGAAGTAAATTGAAGCATTTAGTTGGAACGTTCGAGAACTATTTTATTAAAAAAACAACAAAAAAGAAAAACGCTTCTGTACTCCAGAATGCATATGCCGAAATGTTCAGTCTTGACTGTTTCTTGTTCATAGAAAGCTTGTGTTTTTCCATATGCAAAACAGTGTTGTTTCTTTTTGTTTTGTTTGCTTTTTATGAGTGTGATTAGCCGCTAAACTTATTTATTTTAAAGCGATAAAATTTAAGCCAGTTAAAACCAACTTTGTAAACGACATTCTTTTCATTTTCTGTTTTACCGGTTTGTTTGTCATGTAAATTCATATCGCGACTGATACACTAAACCAACGACAACGTTAAAATTGCCGAGAAACAACAACTGAAAACTGACTCGGTCGTTTTGACTTTCGATTCAAACAAGCCGTTATAAATTTTGAATAGTGTTTGTTTTCTGCACATAAAATGTAGCTCGTTAATCACTTTGCAAACTGTTTGGCAAACGGACAACATTTAAGGAGCATATATAGACCACGAATTTAGTCTACACTATGGCGCCTGAATTAAATGTTATGTAAACAACAAGTTTGTTTATGTAAGAAAAACAAAGTCAAAAACTCGAAACACGCGAGCTTTCGAGAAAGATAGTGTACATCAACAGATGTTTTGTTGCCTATACTGCAAAATACAGTTAACTCATTTGCGTTCAGTAAGTAACCGTGTTATCATGTTGTCTGATTATTTTGTTCACCAAGTCCAAAAAGCTATCGCGCAACGCTTTGATATTAACCAAAATGTGGTAGATCTGGCCTCAAGGAACTTTCGAGTCCAGCTAAAACTGAAAACTTTGCCGAGTTACTTAAACTGTTGTAACAAACTTTATTTATAGCTCCATTTTGAAACCTTGTCTTCGTAAGCAGCCAGGAAACACTTTTGATTGTCGAATAAAGAGCAACTTTGGTTCGTTGCGGGAAACTTTGCCCACAAGCCATGCGGCTTGCGGTTGACCGGATGAAGACTTCAGTAATGTTGGTTTGCTAAATTAACGAGACAGAATTCCATCTTTCTGTGGGAAACTAGTACCTTAATCCCGAGCAATTTGTTTATTCAAAGTTTTAACAGGACAGTTGACCTGTCTGCGAGTGTTTAAAGCCTGAAATACTTTGAAGTTTTTAAACTTCGCTGTAGGGCCCCTTCGAAAAAAGCGAACTAAGTGGTCGACACGAAACCAAGCCGCTTGCCGGCATTGTACACTGCATGTCGCTTACCTCACTTCACATGAAAGTGGCGCTAGAAATAAACTAATATTTTCAAAAGGCTCTAAGTAAAGCTGCCATTGTCATAATGTAAGGATTTAAAAGCTTCCTTGCTTGTGTATAATGTATAATTTACAGGCAAGAAATATAGTTTAACAGCCAATTTAGGTGGGAGAAACACAAAATAAATTTTTGTACCTTTCGGGCGCAGAACTAGCACGAGAAGCAAAAATGTCAACAGCCGCTTTGTCATTGTCATAAAATCCAAATTGTCCCGCTTCTCAACAACGTATATCTTCGTTAACAAGCACGGGATAACTTCTCGCCCTTCTCTCTTCACTGTTACTCAGCAATCGCCAAAAGGTGGGCGCTTTTTACATATTTCATGAGGCTAACAGGTAGTTTTATAGCAAACCCACATCTACCGGACTCGTGCTGTGACGAAGTCAAATTAAATAAAAAAAGACAAAAATGTTGTATCTATACGTATGTCAAACCATTAGTCAGTTGCATCATTTTAGAAAAACTATTTACATTTAAATTAGAAACTATATCTTTATAATCCTCTATGAGTGATAAGTCTACCTATCGCATCAAACAGTGAGGAATTATTTTTCACTAATAAGAAACGAGTGCGTGACATTTCAAACCTTGGAAACTGAATTTTTAAGGTTTGCTTTTTACTGAGTTCAAACTATGTGTGTGTCAAACTGCGACGTCAAACCGAGGGTATTAATAGAAGTTTGGTAGCTATGCGCGAACGGTTATGTATGACACCTATACGACTCATAAGAAGAAACGGATTTCGTGTCAGTGCGACAGTGACCGATTGCAAGTTGCTGGTTTTGTGTATATTATGACTTGAGAGGGTTCTCTTCTCCTCACTTGTGCAACAGCTTGCTTGCAAGGGGGGTTGTAAGCTTGTTTTCTTTTTTTTTTTTTTTTTTTACCGCAGAAGACTCGCACAAGTCACAGGACACGGCACTTCCGCCATCATGGGTTTGTGGTCGCTTCCAATACAGAAAATTAAAAGCCCTCGTGTAAAACCATGAATTTTCCATTTTATCCTATTTAAACAGGTTCTTAATAAATGTTAATAGATATAATTGTAGATAAGATAGATAAACATTATATGTCTGTTAATGGATAGACAAATTAAACGAAGAGAAAATGATAATGAGACTGACAGAGAGGAATTCTTCCACTCCACGCCTTGCATTATGTCGATTCTACTAAAGTTATTCAACATTTAGAACAGCCTAAACCTTGTTCCGTATAGTAATATAGCACTCGGGAAGTGACGAGAACACGAGAACTAGAGTATTGAGAGAAAACGAAATCGGGCAATTCAATCTCGTCCTCGGGAGCCATTTTGTTTCCCTTGAACTGAGGTAATAGTTGTCATGGTAATGATAATCTATCCTTTGATAAACCACGTTTTTAAATTAACCAGTCGGAACGCGCGTTATATCAATTTTTTATTATAATTGTCGATTAGGATGATTTTGGAGACATGTACAAAGGCTAGCCCCAATCTGATGTTGTTAGTGGGTGCATGCCGCTCTGTCCACTCATTTTCTTTCTTGGACCTCCCTCTAGGGTTTTTAGAGTCTCTTCGCCAATTTCTTGTCCTTGAATATAGGCTATAGGCTTGAGTATATGAAGACAAATAACAGGAAAAGGGTCTCGTGGAACTAACAGGAATCGAATAATTTAAAGAGCGAGTTCAACTGCTAGGAGCTTGGCTTTGTCAATAAATTAGATCAATTAAAGGGTCAATTAGGAATTAAGCAAGACTTTGGAAGAAACTAGCTTTAGAAATAAAGCAAAAAAACAAAAATAAATAAACCCAAAATAGCACTGATAATACGGGCCTGCGCAAAGCCAAAAATTCGAGATAGTGGCTTTTTCTGTGACAAAAACTCGGCCAACGGCGTTTCTTGTGAGCACTTTGTTTTTGCTCGATTCAATCTCTGTAGTCTATATCATTTGAACTTAGTTTGAAGTGCTATCCTACAATGTGTCTGGTCAGTGAAACAACAAAAAAAAATCAAACCAGCATAGAAATGTAGCTTGAAATTAGAGCGAAACTAAAGCAAATTCAGCTTTTTGATTAAGTTTCAGTCAAGTTTTGAAAGTCTTAACAACTCTAGTTAAAAAGCAAATGCGCGTTGCCAAGCATTTTGCAGGTTTGTTATAATTATAGTCTATGTAATGGCAGTTCCGAATTGCCAGCGTTGTGTCTTATGGGGATTTTATATTAAATATTGCACGTGCAAAAGCACTCAATCGGTTAGATTTTGCCGAACGATTGAAGGACCCCCTTTCCTGTTAACGCCCCAGATATATATACCATATGCCATACTTGGAGGTTGTTTTTCAAAATTGATAGACTGAAAATGTGGTCAGCGTGACCCTTCCCTGTTAAAGACGGTCTCTCATGGAGAAATGAAAGAAGAGGGAGAGCGATTTATATAAGAGATAAGAGTCTCAGCCACAAATGTGGCGGCTGGCGACTGGGATCAGAGATCCCCGCGGGGACCGACCGGATGAAGTCGCTCTTTCTCTCTCTCTACTTTCGTTTATCTAACGAGAGACCGTCGTAAACAGGGAAGCGCGACCCAAAAATACATAACTTTCCCAAAGCCTCCTACTAAGTGATATTAGCAATAGCCGGATAAGTGTATACTTTGGCATGCTAATTTCTTGGACCATTGTCAGATAGAGCTCATTTTAACCTTCATCTTCGGCTCGGGCTAGAATGAGTCTTGGTCGAGCCCACAACATATTTATGCCCGCGAACAGGAATTCTATTTTTTTCTGCTATCGTTATTATCAGACTGAGTACAACATGACTTGATCCTTACTTATTGAATAAAATTCAAATAACTCAAGGACGGGCAGACGACTTAGTTCGTTCAGCTGGGGCTCTCTTCTAAAACTGATAAGAAAACTGGGGCGGATACCAGGATTTTGACGAGGTGGCCTGGGTTCGAGTCACGCGAGCTTCTATCGGGGTCCGGGGTCATGCTCCCAGGAAAATTTTTGAAAACTAGAGCTTTAGAAAACGCATTTTCAGACGTTTCTGGGCATTTTTAGTGGATTTAGTGTAGCATTTTTTTTGTGTGAAATCATATATTAATTTATTTATGTACAAATATTCTCAACTGTTGTTAGTCAGAGATTGGTTCAAAGAAAGACATTGGCCTTTTATCGTATACACTGACCGGAAACAGATGATTTAATGAACTTTTTTCTATTTTCATTACGTAGTTATAAAAGAATATTGTTTCTGAAACGCTAGTGATAAAGGGGGGTTCGACTCAACCGCTAGAACCCAAACCCCCTATCTGCTTTATACTTCCGGTACGAATTCAGTAAAACTGATCAAATCCTGAACAGAATCTTAACAGTCTAGTTGCAGCTAATTACATATCCCGACATTACCTTAAGGTTTGAATAGTCTTTTGTAACGAAAAGGTTTTGAGTCGTAGGGTTTTATAGCAGCGCTCTTGAGAAACTTCAGCGACTTTTGGCCGGTTCGGCTTTCAGCCCGAGTAGAACTGGGGACGATAAAACGAAATTCGAAATTCATGAAAAAGCCGCAAGTCTAAGTGATTTTTTCTCTTGGTTGTCAAGAAGAAACAAATCTCACTATCTATTCATTCGCATGGTTTGTTGACAGCTTCATAACTTCTCTTGATAATCTTTGCAACTGATGAAAATTAGAGCTTGAATAATTATTAACAAAATCGCTTGCTCACTTACAGGAAGCAGAGAATGAGAAAGAGCAAATTGAAGAAACCAGAAGAAGGTTTTTTCAAAAATACGAAGATGGTAAGTCTTTAGATCAGATTTGGTGTGTCAGTTTGCTGTGTTAACTGACTAAGAGGAAAAGCAAAAGCCACAAGGTATAGTATTTCGAATTTAATGTGGTGATTTTACGAATTTATTTGGATTAGTGGACAATACACACAAACCGCATCTACAAGACAGTATAACATTGCGGTCGCGTGGTATAGATATTTTGGACGCGTTCATTCTTTTATATTAAACTCATACTGACCAACAGCAATAAGCCAGTAAACAACGGATGAAAAGAAGTATAGTTTGGCATTCCGCTCGATTTTTCTCCGTCTGGTCAAACCGGAACTGGTAGCTTGAAAATGCCTGACATTGCACTCTGCAATGCCCATGTATGAATAGTATGAGATCAAACGGATCTTGATAAACATGACAATTAAAACGCAGAATCGGCTTAAAGGAAAATGTGTGAAGCCATTTGGAGTGCAAAAGTGGTATACAATTGATAACTTAGAGTGAATTTAATCTAAATCGCAATGCAGTAGCATATTGGCCCTCAC
>JAOBAT010119734.1:0-13602 GCA_026413305.1 Hydrozoanthus tunicans
CTGTAAGCATAAAAAAGCTTTACTTATAAAAAAAATTATTGTTTGAATTTTGTCTTAATCTAGGGTTTTATGTAATCTGGGTTTTGAGGAACCGGGCCTTGGATACTAGGAGTGAGTGATATAGGTGACAAACTTCAGATAAAAGAAACCCTGGAATTTCAGTCCTAAATATTTTATAACTTCCTAAATACTAGCTAAAATACATCATAAAAACTAGTTGTAGATAAAATAACTAAGTACAAACGAGCAAGTGAACTTTTTTTTTAAAAAAATCAGCAAGCAAAACCTGCATGACTCTGCTTCAGACAAGTAATTTAATTTACGCACAAATATTATGAGAATGAGCGCTTCAAACGATCTCTGTAAAATTATACCGAATTCTACACATATTCAAGTACTTAAAGCGAAGCTCGATTTTTCGCTACAGTGGCCGGCAAATTTCTGAGATCGACTGAGCTTTCATTCGCATACTATGCCCGATATCTAGCCAAAAAACACAAGAGTATATCAATCAGTTTTAAATACCTGCTCGATTGACGACGGTTCATTGTTTTGTATAAAATTCCAAGCTTCAGAAACGAACTTCCCACCGCTCAAAAAATTAATTCAAAGCAAACTTCGCAAACCGTTTCCGAAAAGTTATATAAAAAAAACTGTAAACTAAGGCTAACAACTACAGTTGTAGCTAGAGAAACTCGTCGATGTTGCTAGGTGTAACCGTGTACGGCCATCCGGCAGCCATCTTGAATTCACTCGTTCAGGTCAGCGGTAAACTTAATGCATAACTTAATTTCTCGATTAAAAGTTAACGCGAGTGATGTGCATTCATTAATTCGCTTCACTCCTAAACCTCATCGATGACTTACGTCATCCATGAGGTAAAAAGGGGGATCCCCGATTTGAGTTTTTAAATACTAGGCAAAATAGTGGAAAAAAAAAATAGCATCAAAACGGTGTTTTCTGCGAGGGGTTGGTGCGAGTGTGGTTAAGCACGCCTTATTTTGCGTCAAAATTAATAGAATCGTTTCTAGTCAGCGAATTCATGAATTGAGCGATTAGTGAGAAATTTTAATACAAATAAAAAAGTTGTGAAAATGCGCATAAGAGCTGCGCAATGCAAAACAGAGGAATTACCTTTTAAGGTGAGTTTTTCTTGATTTTGGCTTTGAGTTCTGACCCCTGGGTCAGTGTCATTACGTTGTTCTGAGATTTTTTAAGAAAGGTAACATTTGACAAAAAAGCTATAAACTGGCAGAACCTGCAAGTGGCGATGAATTAGAATGGATATTTACACAGACACACTGCAAAGCCATCTCAGTAGTGAATACTGCTTACTTCCAAACCTGTACGGAATATCAATAATGAATTAGTTTTAACTTTCGTTACAAAAAAAGAAATCAAATTTTTAAAAAAGTGTGAATTTCAGTTACATATTAACCAGATTCATACTCGGGGAAGGGGGGGGGGGAATGAGGAAACATCCCGCACCAAAAGCAACCAAATTTAATGACTTTTCCTAATATTTACAAAGAAAAAGATGTTTGGTCTCAACTCTAATTTAGTTGACTGGTGTTGTTATGGCAACTCTTATTTGCAAGCCGTATTTTACCAAAAAAGAGAATTTCTAATTTCAACAAATTCTCTCAGGTAATTGTGTGTTAATTGGCACCTAATCCAGTTTTTGGAAAGCAATTTCAATTTCAGTATATCGAAAAACTGCGAAACGGCCACCAGATGACGTCAAAATGTAGAGTGCGGCAGTACTTGCCTGGTAAGTTCCTTTATAATCTTTGGCAATTTAATGAATTACTACGTGCAGCCGTATTTATGACCCAACCCCCTCATTTTTTCATGTTCAGTAAAAATCTTCAGAAATGTGTGTGAAACAAAACAAAAAGGTGCTATTATCTATCATTTAGAAAGGAAAACGGGCTATTTTACAATGTTGCTGCTTTTCAGCTTCTCTGTCAGTCATTCTGCTGTCTCCATATTTACATACAAATGACGTCATTATGACGTCATTTGTACCAAAAATGACTTTTTTGTAATAAAATATAAACAAGCTTTTGATTATGTGTACGTTGCCAAAAAATCATTGCAATATCTTTAACGGTTCCTGAGTTGCATCCGCGGGTTGTTCCCCCCCCCCAGTCTGAGGAACCCCAAAAAAGCCCAGTCTGAACGTTTTAACAAAGTGCAAGATCTAACTAGTTTTTATATTGATTTTATTAGTTACCTTTAGACATAGACTGAAGTAATGGCGGAAATAAAACACTCACTGCAGCTTAGAGTTTTAATTAACTTCTAAGTGTGTTACAAAACACCGTTTGAAAAAAGAACTACTACCAAAGTAGCCACATAGGAAGCAGCAAAATTTACAATAAAATGAAAATTTTAAAATCAAGAATGTCTTACAAGTTCTTCTTATTCTATTCTTCAACTCCTAATTGCTGTCATTTCCAATAACCCTACAGAGCATGAATGAAGTAAGGCAGTGTTTTAGTAAAAGCTGCTGTCAATATCTCATATTCCCATTGATGAGACAAATTATTACAACATCAGAAGACTACTGTCAAACATGAGGGGACTTTCTTGCCACGAATAACTCCTCCCAGCCACCATAGCTAAGGTAAACTTTGAAACTTCTTGCAACGAACCACAGCATCGCGATTTTTTGCAGGAAAATCTTACAAACTGGTATACTACTCTACAAAGAATAATCGTTGAGGAAGTATTTCTTGAATTGCGAAAAGTAAAAAAATCTAATTAAAGTAATTTACAAATAAAATTATAAAAGAGGCTGAATAGATTAACAGGACAGAGCTGAACAACCCCTTTTCACCTATTACATCATCGTCGACTTTGAGCCCCAGTATAATTATTATAATTACTAGCACTAGCGTAGCTTTATGTACTTGTATCAAAACAAAAGTACTACCAGAAGCTTTTTCTTTTAAGGTTTCTAGAACAATAAATGTTGTATGTGGTTACCGTTTCTTCATTGTTATTGAGATACAAATCGACTTAGACACGTGCAAATTATGGGATGGCGCCATCAACATTTTCATACTCTATACCAGGATCTTGATTGGCAGACTTTACAGAGCAGTTAACGTATGCTATCTCTTGACCCGTAGAGCTGTTCAAGTTATTGTGTGTCGACCCGTCATTTTGTAAAGATTCGTAAACGCTCGGTTGTTCGTTGCATACAGTTTGTTCTTGAGAATTCGCAGAGGTTCTTGAAAGAAGCTCCATATAATTTCCTTCCGCTTTGTTCATAGAATCCGCACCTTCACATTCTCTGGAATTATTTCCTTCAGCACCGGATGAGAGTTCATTTTCTTTTGTTTTCCGTAGTCGCAACCCAAGGTATACAACCAGAACCAACAGCAGAATGATTATTATGACCATTGGAATAACCACAGGTACAGTGAGTTGGTTCTTACTGGTAAACTGTTCAACCTGAAAATCTAAAAAAAAAGATATATTAACTGTCACAAACAACGACTATGAACTTGTCACAAACAATGAAAATGTACTAAAACGTTCTTTCAAGAGACGAAATAAATAAAGTATATAACGCCCGCTTGAAGATACAAATTTTATCGGATCTCCACTGCGACCGTGAAGTTTTCTACCTAACCATTATCAATATAACCTCATTTGCATATCCTATAAGCACGCGAAAGTAATAAAAGGTCTTTGGCTGAAATTTGATATCACCATAAGTGTTGTTGAGAAAATCGTATCCCCACCGGTTGGGTTAGTGTCACTCAGTACGTAAACCCAAATTATTTGGTTTAAAATTCATGATGCAGATGTGTTAACCAAAGCATGTTGATTTCGACAGACAAGCTTCGCCGACAACGTTACCATGAAAATAAAAGCTGATCAGTTAGGCATTGAAATGTATACCTTGGGCATGAGGGCGTGACAAATAAATTGGACTGCTGCGTGACCCGGTTCCTTTAGAAGTGAAGGGTGCTACAGTGATCATGTACGCATCCAGTGGCACGCCTTCCAGTCTTGTCCATGAGACTGCTCCATCGACTTCCTTCTCTTTTTCCACTGGTTGATTCAAATCCTTATAATAGACCTTGAGCCCTCGTATTATACCACTTCGGTTCATTTTCGATACCATTTGCCATTTCACCAGTATGCTATCTGAACTAATGAACTCGGCGGTAATATTCTCCGGCGGAATTTCGGGAACTGTATGGAAGGAAAATAAATAAACAGGCTGTTAAAATACATATATGAAGTGAAAACCTAAGTGACCTTATTGAAGGCTGACCAAAATGAAATGCGGCGTTAAACGAGATTTTGTTACCGCCAAATCATGTTGACTTTCTGAAACGACGAAAAATCCGTCCCATCATCTCTATGATTTGCATTAAAATGTACGATATAGTTGTCAGTTTAACAAAGTAAGATTTCTAGGAATAAAACACGGATTGTTATTAAGATTAACAATTATAAATTCCCCAAAAAGAAGATTCAACTATCACAGCAACGGTTTCCAAGCCTTCACCGGGAAAGTTCATACCCCCACCCCTCTCCCCCCCTTCCCACTTCTCCCTTTTTCTTCTCCCTCCCATTACTCCCTCGGATAGTATAAATCAGCATACCGTCCTCGTCAGTCATAACGCTAACCATAGCGCTCCTCGGTCCCTCTCCACCAGCTGTGTAGGCCGAAACGTTTATATCATATATCGTGTACTTTTGCAGGCCAACCAAGTTGGCAGTGTAGTTTTGTTGACCTATTATGGTTTCAACCTTCCGCGACTTATTAGGTGTTGTCCACGACGCAGCCTGTCTGTAGTAAACTCTGTATCCAAGAATGACCTCCTTCTGGTCAGCTGCAGCTGCACTACGCCAGGATATCGCTATACTTGTAGAGCCAGTTGCAAAAGCTGAAACGTGCTGTAGGCTACCGGGCGGCTTTAAAAGAGCTGTAGAAGAAATTTGATATGAATTGGTAAAACTATTGCTCTTTTACTAGTACTCATTTGTTCAAAGGTCGACTACCACTTTTTTTAACCTACGGTCTTCGTTCCAACCTTACTGAACCTCTTTTGAAAAGTAATTCTGAAACTAACAAGTTGTTTTTCGCGGAAGATCTCAACAGTATTTTGAATGAACATGAACTCGGACTTCCTTAGAGAAGAAATTACTTCTTCAAGTTTGGCTTAATCCAATTTAACTTCAACTTGATTTTGGTTAAATTTAGCGTGTTCTTGAACAACCTAGTCCAGCTCAACACCTAAGAAAAAGAAGCACTACGTTAAATCCGGCTGAGACGTAAAAACATCGTAAATATTCTAAGCAAGACCTCTAGTTACCTTAAAAGCTGGACTTATTTAGCAACAAATTATCGAATCATACCAGTCTAACTTCTTTATAATTAAAATATTCCCTACTACTGCCTGTTCTAAGATCATATAAAATATGTTTTTCAAGTTTGTATGGTTAAGTTTCAGTTTTTTTTCAGACTATCGCTTTTTCAAACTAGTTCACCGAGACTGTTTTAACAGTTGAAACTGCTGTGAATGACGGATAGCAATGATGCAAAAACTGAAGGTGGTTATTGCTTGAGTGATAAAGATGTTCTGCAAGCTGAAACTGACACAAGCACTTTCTACCCTACCCCATGCAAGATAGACTGGAATGTGCTTTCTTAAAATAACATAAAATAATGTTTTGCATTTATATAGCGCTCTTTTCCATGTGGATATGATCAAAGGCGCTTAACAGTGATTTACAGATGACTCTGGTATTTAGGGTCTTAGACAGTCCGCTATATACGCTCACAGTAATAATGTTCAGTAAGAGTTGCCCTCTGTTAGAAGACAGACCACAACACCGGGATCACCCTACTCTTTTTCGACAATTGATGTGGGTTTTTTTAAGTCCCTCGATAGGAGATCGAGAGACTGGGCCTACGGTTTAACGTCCTTATCCAAGAAGACGCGAAGGTCTAACCGTTTGCAGATGTTAGAGCAAAGGCAGCACCTTCTCCTCGGTTGTTTTAAGATCCTGAGTGAAGGTGCGGCACCGGGAATCGAACCCGGGCCTCCCGCACGAAAGACTGGCGCCTTACCAGCTAGGCTGACCAGGCGGCGGTTATAAACGTAACTGACATTTCCGAAAAAGATGGCGGCTGTTCATTTTACCGCGATGCATTGCAATCCTTACAACCCTCAAATAAACTCAGTGAAAGTAAAAACTGATAAAACTCAACACTTGAAGTTCACAGATTCTCTCTTCGCGTTTTTAGGGGCATTTTAAGCTGTTCATGCGCTAAGAATTTTTGGTCAATCTACAAATTGCCATCTTTTACGTTCCCATTGAGTTTATTTCTCTTAAACCTGTAGTTCAAACTATGCGTAATAACTTTGGCCGGGAACGTTGATAACGTTCCAAATAATTACAAAACTATATTACAAAAATACTAGCTGCTCGTACATTCTTCAATTTTAGTTCCATATATTTCCATCCTCAAACAGATTGCCTTCTCGTACGTCTGTGGTAAAACTCTGAGATGTCGCGCGATCAGATAACCAGAAAACCAGCTCGCAACGACCGAATTGTTGTCTTTGTTTCCTTCAAAAACCTAAAAGATTTAAACAGAGTTTGGTTGCATTAAAATTCACAATGTAAGCTGAACGATTTGATTGATCCTATTCAGCTGAATATCAAAATTTTACTTTAAAACCAACTGATGTATTGTATGGTTGGATGTTCTTGTTTGTTTTTGTTTTTGTGCGTTGTAATATGTTCTTTTTATTTCTATCTGCGTAGTTCTAGTACCTTCAGAACTCCCAGTAACAAATGAGAATAATTATTATTTACATGACGTGAATACTAATTACCTGTATTCCCTAAGTAGCTTGCCCTCTATTTCTGCATACTACCTGTAACTACCATCTGAATGCATAATACAGTTGTTATTGTTTTGTTGATTAAGGCTCAATGACGATGGATGCAAATCTGACCGGCGCTATTTCCTATTTCTGCCTTGCTAGTTTATGATTGACATTGTCTGTTTTCACACCTATAGCGAAAAATCAACTAAATATCTCAGTGGAGCATGAAACTACAGAATCGATGAACCGAGGTACCTCAGACAGGTTCGCCTACTCGGTGCTCATTGCTCTTTTCGTTATGCAACTAAGAACGGCCTAACCTTCAAAGATGCTTCTAATAGTTACGAATTAATGAATAAAAAACGTATCATAAAAACGTACAGTCCATTTATTGGCCAACCAGCAATGTTGACTCGCCGGTTAAACAATGATGATTTTTAACAAATTCAAGAGGTGAGCACGAAGATTTGGACTACTGGTTTTACCTAAAACCATCGTAGTGAGTCAACTCAAGTTTTGTTCTCGTGACTATCGTAACAGCCTATGATACAACCAGTTAAACACTCACAAGGTTGGTTCCTATACTCTTCCAAAAAAATGTGTCATTGCTGTAGCTGACATGGTATGTTTTCACCCAGCCCGCTCCACTTGGATCACCCTGAGTAGCCAAGCCTGTAATGGCCATAATACTTCCCAAATCAACCTGTAAAAACTCGTCTTTTCCACTGCCTGCAGCGCACCAAGCTCCAGAGTTGTACAGACGGGCTTCGTTTGCAGCGTGATTAGTGTCTCTAATGGAAGACGCTGCCAGTTTTAAGTGGGGTTCGATCTTTTTCTCCAAGCCAAGTGGGCAATATATTGCTAACAAATAAATTACAGTAGGTTACTTCTCCTTCAATCGTTAAAACTAGCTCCTAAAAGTCAATCATTAGCTATTCTTTGGGTTTAGCAACAATTGTTGAATTTGTAACCTCGGACACTGCGTTTCTAGCGTTATGGTTGGTTCAATAAACTTCAAATACCAAACAGACCATATTCATTATATGGAAATTGGCTGTCTACAGTGTTGCAAAGCTGAAACAATGTACTGAATATAAGTTTTAGATGTTTTTTTCAAGTATCGATAAGTTTGAAAAACTCGTTAAATTTCATAAAGCAATTATTCCATTCGCGCTTGTTGGCTATAAAGTGGTTTATAGCATACAAACTGGACGCTATTTACCATCGCATATCTAACGCGTGCATTTGGAGTAACTGTTAATTGTTTACTTACCACGAAGGGAGCCGTACACTTCAATTCTCAGTGCAGGGCGGACATTGAAAACTGTTGGCTTTAGATGGATAAACTTCGCTTGCGTTGGAGGATCAATAACGTTTTTAACGACTGACGTGTTGTCATAGTTGCCTGGAAGAATCTGCCATACACAAACATGTAAATGCTAGTTTCAGTTCTCGACTATAGGTAAATTGGAAAGTGAAATGAAGAGAAAATCAGAACAATAAAAGTATCTGCATCAAAGCCCTAACACCTGGTATGTCACAAGCTTCAATGGCTAAAGCTAAACTCTTTCTCGACGCAAATAGCTCATTAGGCCGGTACTTGTCGGCGGTTTCCGTGGTGCTAAGCGGATGAGAGTCTTTCATTCCCTTTTGGACAGGGCACTAACCCATTTCTGGTTGATCCTAGTAGAATTTAATACTCATTTGTGCAGCTGAGTCAGCTGTAACAAGTCAGGTAAAGTGCATGTCATGCTCAAAGACACAACACAATTGTCTGACTGGAGCTCAATCTCGTAGCCTTCGGACTAACGGATCGTCGACGTTATCCGCTCGGCCATTGCCGACTAAAGCATAAAATTAAACAGGGATTGTCAATTTCGTTTTCACCGCATTCATCGATTTTGTATTTACACTCACTGACTCATGGAATTTGCCAGTTTGATTCGACATTTGGTCTTTTCCTTGCAAAATACGATGAAAGCAACTCGAGCATACAAGCAGTCCCTTCAAACAAAGTTTTGGTTTTGTTATGTTATGTTGAGTATAAAGAAAAATTTGAGCTCTCAACAAAAAGTCCAGTAACCTGTTTCGGACAGTGCAGAGACAAGAATGACACGGATAGTTAGTGCCCTTGAGAGTTATGTCAGGTAAAAGAAATAATTTTATGGTATTGAAAAAAATTAGAAAAAGTTTTAAGATGCGCTTACCAAACATTTCCTATGATCTCACATTACTGTTCATAG
Source organism: Hydrozoanthus tunicans (assembly GCA_026413305.1). NCBI lineage: Eukaryota > Metazoa > Cnidaria > Anthozoa > Zoantharia > Hydrozoanthidae > Hydrozoanthus > Hydrozoanthus tunicans. The sequence continues at coordinate 9,110 of JAOBAT010119734.1, forward strand.
AATAGACATTCTGAAACCTTCATTTTGAAGGTCTTGGAGGTAAACCTTTTGAAATTTTTGATTTAAGGGCAACTGGGAAAATAGATGTGCTCCTTAGAATTTAGAAAAGGGATGCTAAGGATCCAAAATAAACAAACTTTCTTAGCTTTTACCTAACACTAGTTTCTGTACAAACCTAAGGACCCTACTTTTTATAATCTGGAACTTTGTCGCTAACATTAATCACCTACTTTTTTAAACGTCCAATTTTTACCGTCCATTGAGAGCTTCAGTTGGTACTGCGTCGTCCAGTAGTCACCATACCCTTGTGTTGCTATTGCACAGATGACGTACACAGCCCCAAGATTGATCTCCAAAAAAGAATTCCTTTTCGATGCTTGAGGAGACCAGCCTTTGATCCCATGTAACCTTGCCATAAATGGGTTTTTGTCGACCTGAGAAGAAGTCGCTGTGAATCTGTAGTCAGGAATAACAGTCCTGTTGGCCACGCTGATTGGCGCAGCAAAACAAGCTGTAAAGTTTCAGAATTTAGTATTACTGTTTTTGGTGTTATTAAGCGGGCTGCAAGTTCTACCAAACAAGATCTTCTTTGGCATTTCACGTAAAAAAGTTCTCAAGTAAATAGTTTAAGATAAAATAAATCACGGCATTGTTACAATAAGTAGTTGAAAAGACGATTGACCTATAATTGACTATAACTGTTCATAAAATTGTTCTTCTTAAGGTCAGGGAAGCCAAAATGTTTTAGTTTATCAAGAAGGCAAACAATTCAAAGAAAAATTTGCAAAGAAGACACAGAAATCCTTTGTTCAGACAAAGCTTCTGGCTCTAAAACAAGGACGCTGGATGTAAGTAGTGTTATTTATGGCCAGCTCAGTCGTACAGACTTTTTTCGATTGCTTTCATTTTGTCATAAGAGATCATTTTTTTTCAAATCAATTTTTTGAGCATATATTGATACTTTGTTCTCTATTTCCCTCGACTTTCATATTAGTATGTATTTTGTGTTCAAGATTGACAGCGAAGACTTTAAGCACTTCAAGTTAATGTGGTTTCTTTTCAAAACAAGCTATTGTTAACTGATTCGAGAGTTTTTTCCAGAGCTGAAGTGAGTGCAATAACGATTTCAAACAAAAAAGTAGAAATATGAAAAGGAGCATGCACGAATCTCTGTCATCATTTTGACAACATTTAATGAATTATCTCTCTACTTTCTACTACTTAACTCTCATTTCTTTTTTAGCTCTCAAATGACCTAGTAGCATGTGTGCAGACAGCCAACATGGAAAATTCCTATGCTTAAACCGAACTGCCAATCAGTGCACTAGTGCCAAGTTACGTGGAGACAAAGTTCCACTAGCATTATGATTGGTGCGGTGGTTGTATCTCGATATTGTTAAGGTAGAAGCCGGTACGTAGTATATGACTCATAAACTCGTTATATAAGAAGACGTGTAAGAAAAGATATCTTCTTAAACTTTCCTACGGCTTTGTCGTTTGAAATATTTTTTTCCAAAACCGGCATCAGTTTGTTTTCTTGTTAAGTGTAAAGAGATAAACTTAAAGAGTCTTGATTTTTATTTGACAAAGTTGTTGCGGTGTAGTTTGTAACCTAACAGAAAAGTAAGCATACCTTCTGGCCGTTTGGGCGGAGGCCGGTACAGTTCCAACCTTAGTGTAGGATAATTGTTGTACGTTTTAGGATATATCCTGATGACAAGAGCGTGTGTAACCATTCGTAGAATGTTCCTTACAACAGATAATTCGTCTGTATTTCCTTGAAAAATCTGAAGAATAAGTCTTAAGAATTACTAAAGTTTTTATGAGAATCTGTTACGACTGAACCATTAAAACAGACGTATTATATATGATATATATGAAGGATGTTGAGATCGTCAAATATTTTTTAAAAAAAGCTTGAATAGGCTTACTCATGTATTTTAGAGACGGACCAGTTGATCTCGTTTGGGGGGGGGCGGGGGAGATAATTTCAGCAGTTTTTCATTCAAGCTTCAGAAAGAAAGAAAGAAATATTTTGCCCATTTCCTTTCATTATCTTCACGAGATTTCTTCATGCAATTTCTCCCCCTCCCCATGAGATCAACTGGTCCGGATCCGTCCCTTACGACGAAGAAATTTTCGCACATATTCGATTTGTAAAATTGAAAAATACGAATCTTCCGGCCGTTTTCGTTTTCCGAAATACAGTTTTTCCAAATGCAATGAGAGTCGAAACACTTCTCACCTTGTCTGTTGATCCTTCTTTATAAAAGAACCAGTTCTTGTTATCCACGGAGGATTGCAGTTTGTACGATCTGACCCACTCTTTGATTCCACAGTTGCAAACACCTCCCCCGTTCCCCTGTGTGGCAATAGCGTATATAATGTATAGTCTACCGAGGTTAATCTGGAGGTACGCACTGTCTTTGTCAGCCGCCCTTGGCTTCCAGCCAAACGGGCCGTTCAACCTGGCTTTGGTTGCAGTATACATATTGCCGTATTCCGACGATGAGGAAAAATGACTGTTTGGAAGTGATGTCCCATTCATAACACCAATGGCTCTATTTGTGTCAACTGAAAAATATAAACCCATTTGAGCTACATATCATGACAGCTTCACCTCGCTTTAAATGGCACTAATGATATACTTGAAACCGCAAAGTCACACGGTTATTAATCTAGAAAATATACCTTTGCTACCATACTGCCAAAACTCAGATGAGGGCGACTACTAAAATTTTGACAATCTTCTACAATGTAATGTTAATCCTTCAACATGGCCAGCAAAGATAAGAAGTACGGTTCTATACCGTTTTGAAATCAGTCGAGGTTCTTAAAGACAATGTGTGATATTTTAATCTGATTGAGCTTGAAGAATGAAGAAAGCTTTCAATTAACCATTAACCTAATTTCCTTTCATAGAATTACTTATTGGTGCTTTGTTTAATTGATTTAAAAGAAAAACCTGCAATTTATGTGGATAACAGTAACCATTAATGATTGTTTTTAGCATATTGAGTAGTATACACTAGTTGGAATACTCTTGTTATATTTTTCCCAGCTTGCATCATATCTAGAAATATAAGGAAGTTTAAGTGCAAAATGAAAGTGTTGCTCACATAGGTCGTGTTGAAGGTTTTATAGTGCATTACGTCTAGTCTGTTCTTAACTATTCAAACTAAAATGCGATAGGCTTTTTGAGGAGATTTTTGTTAATGGAGAGGGAGAATTGAGTGCCAGTTGTCTGTTGACATAAAAATACCTGAAGACGACTAAACAAAGTTTAGAGGCTAGTTGATATTTCTAAAGCTAAAAGACTTGCGAATCGTCTCATTTAAAATGTGAAGTGATGTGACGTTTTTTCTGTTTATGCACGACTCATATTTACATCATTTGCAGAAAGAAGAATGAACAACCAAGTTATATTTAAAAGAACAACTCTCTTGATTTTAAAGTGCTAAAGGAGTGAATTCAAAATGATTTAAGACTGATGTTTAAGTTAAAAGTATGAACTGTTTAACTTCCAACTCAGAATGCATGTTTTAGCGCCAAAGCTGCAAAACTTTAAAGCGTATTAGGTATGTGTGATGTTGCTTGGTTTGAAAAGGGAAAGATCCGAATCTAATATCCCCGCTTAAATTCATAATTATGATCATCATGGCGAAGTTTGCGTGACTGGTGGATCAATTGTAAACGCTAGTAAAGAGCTTCTTGGAGTCCTTTCAAAATATTTGACGACATAAATCATCGTCGTATGTTTTGAATTTTACTCGCACTGAATCGATGCACACCGCCGCCTGGTTAGCCTAGTTGACAGTATGTATGTTTGTAAGCGTCCATTTCAAGTTCTCAGTAAAAAATTTGTTAGCTGCACTAAAATATGCTAAGTAATACTTACGGAAAGAGGGGACAAAAGGACATAAAACTATCTCAAGGCTGCTTTGGGTAATATCCGAAGTTAAATACGATACAGAACGAGTTTACTTTTATTGTTTTGAAAGCTTTCTGTAGCCGCAGGTTAAAGGCTAGTTTCCTATGTACTATCTTACATTATAAAAATCTGTTTTACCAAAATGTAGGTCCTGTCGGAATAGCTTGATAGATCACCAGATTCTCATTTTCAGAATCGAAGGTTTGCATGCATATTTGTTTCCCTGCATGGAGCAAGACGGCGGCTCGACTTTTCTTTCGACTCAAAATCAAAAGACAAAACATGTTTGTCTACAACTGTCTGTGTATGCCGCTCTCAATCTCGGCCCGGAGATTTTGCAGAAAAGGTTTCAAACTTTGGCAAAGAACGTGACGAACCTTTAAACTTTTCAATTAGTTTAGATTAGTCTAGTACTTTGCCCCACTAAAAACACGGGCTGCGTATTGAACTAGCAAATTGAAGAAAACCGATCAGTGATGAATAAAAGCAACAGTTTTGTTTTGTCGTGTGTTTTGTTTGTTTGATTTGAACTGTATACAACGCTTGTGGAAGTGGAGAATTT
>JAOBAT010119745.1:0-36665 GCA_026413305.1 Hydrozoanthus tunicans
CTCGATTGGGTTGATAGACATGAACGTCCATACATTCTTGCAATTCTTCGCATAACTCTCGTAACGTCACCCCTACTTACAAGAATATAAAAATTTGAACTTCGCTTTATTGAGCTTCCCCCCTGCTGGTCACAAGAATGGATGAGTGGGTTCCATGCGATTCTCCCTAACTAATCAAAGAAGTATAAGGATGAGTATTTACAAAATCAATGAACACCCTTAGAAGTTAAAGGGTTAAGAATCAGTATAAAAAGTTAGCATTAGAAGATGCAAAACTGCTCCTGAGTGCTTTAGAGCAATGATATGAATAATTCAGTTCATGATTTACAGGATTATTACACAGTGCATGGTTCAGATGCTGTTTATGCTGCTAAGGAAGTCTTCAAAACCATGAGTGTAATAAAATGTCTTGGTGCAGGTTTGTTATCTTTGTACCTCATCACTTCTAATTTTGTTTTCCAAAAATGTTTGAGTTATACTTTTCCCAAGTTGATATACAATCACTGGTGGATTTAGGGGTCGGCCTAGTGGCTTATAAACATTTCAAAGTGACTGTGTAACCATCTCCTGTTGCTCTTTCTGTCTTAGCTCAGCTTATGCATGACGACTTCAGCACGGATAAAACTGGTCTTACTAAAATGGTAGTAGCCGCAGAGCATTGTGTTGCGGGCGCACGCTGCTATTGTTATGCGCCTTGAGCGACTTCGGGGTAATAGACATTGTCGGAAAGTCCAAGAGGGCTTTTCCCGCAGTTTTAACGAAATGGTGTTCTTAAAATAATAGTTTTAAAAGTTTTAAATAATGTTAATCTTTGATATGGAATTACTAAACGAACCCTAAAATCTCTTCTTGCTTCTCTATAATTGAATCTTTGTGAATGAAACGATGCGATCTGAGCAATGCAGCCAAGCCTCTTGTTGCATAGCAACTGCGGTTTGCATGAATTATCTGAAAAAACCATTTTAATCTGTGACGAAGTTATAATGCAAACATTTCAAGATCTTTCAGACCTGATTAAATTGACAAAGATTTGATTTAAGTTTTTGTTATAATCAATGCAAGGTGCTTCATAGTACCCACCTGAAGGCATTAATTTTGTGGAAAGTTTTGTGTCTGAGGGAGTTTGGGGGGAAGGAGTTTCCTCCTCCCTCGCCTTTTCAAAATTTCTAGATCCACTGCTTCTTAATGATCAAAGACAAATACTGACAACTCATGAAAGTGAACTCACTAGGAATGTTTGAGAGAATACATTTGTGAGACAAGCCTATATTAGAGACACTTTATACGAGCTTTTAAAATTGTATTTCCCAAAATCTCTTCAAACTACCACAATGAAGGTTTTTTCCCTCATAGCATTGTTTTTTTTGTTTATTTTTGCTGAGCAAATCTAAGGGCCGACTCTTGAAAAAAAAAAGCCTTTTAAGTAGTTTTTAAATTTTTAAAAAATTTTTACAACCATTTTAGTTTTTCTTTTAAACTAACCCTAGCTACTTTTTCTTGGGAATGTCCCTTACATTAATGTTGAAAGTTAATGTTAATATGGCTTTCTTTACAAAGTAGGTGGGAATGGATTATATAGATTGGGAACGGTTCAGATTAATTGAGATAGGGTGGTAGGGGCTTCCATTGAATGAGAGCAGTTTCGGGTTGTGCAGGATGAGGTGTAGCTGTTCTTTTATCTTGTAGCATCCATTAAAGTCAGAAATAAACATTCAGAAATTCAAAACTTAAAAATTACCAGGAAAGCCTGAGAAATAGAGATACCGTATTTGTACTATTTGTACTGTACAAAATCTAAAAAAGAAGAACAAAAGCTAAAAACAAAAGAAACTGAAAATGTAAAACTGCTGTACACAGGTGCTAGCAAAGTACCTTCTGTGGTTCTGAGCAAAATGAACTTTGAGTCCATGGTGAAGGATTTGCTTCTTGTTAAGCAGTACAGAGTGGAGATGTACCAGAGTAAAGGAGGCAAGAGCAGTGTTTGGGAACTTGTTGCTAAAGTAAGTTATTTTTCAAAGATTAAATAAACTTTCTTGACTTTGCATGAAATTTGCTGAGTTCATGGGTGGCGGAAGCAAAAAAAATATTGGTGGGGGGAGCCACAGTGCCAAAATTGTAACAGTTGGTTTGGTGAAAAAAAAAAGCCAGTACTGGACCCTAAAAGTAGTAAGTGCCTAAGTATTATCAGCCATGGACTGCTGTTTTAGGCTTTTTTTACCCTTTCAGTGTAGTGTAGCTAACAAAAAGGTTCAAATTCCCACAGAAAATTAGAAACAAGAATGCTAGCATTATGTGTGCATAATCTGACTGGCTATCTACAAATCATTATGTTTGTGTTTTTTTCCTGAAGGCATCACCTGGTAATCTACAGCAGTTTGAAGATATTCTGTTTGGAAACAGTGAAATGAACACATCAGCTATTGTGATGGCAGTAAAGCTTGGGCAGGATTCTGGCCATAGGGTAATTAATGGGAAATACAGCTTTTTTCAAATCTAGCATAGTTTGCTCAAAAACATAATAATTAATGTGTGTTTGTATGAACATAGATTTTGATTTAAGAGGTTACCATTGTTAAACCAAACAAAGGTCTTATAGCCCTCTTTGCTTGACATTTTGATTTTAGATGGTGCTCCCATCCATTGTGTTTGAGATCTTACAAACGCTGTACATTCACATTTAGGAGGCATGTGTTATGGACATCCGAGGGACTTATTTTGACATCAAAGAAAGAGTCTTTTTTAAGAGTCCCTGGGGACATATCTTGACAAGAACCAAGAATACTAATTTTAAGAGCATCCTCACAAGAGAATTGCCCTATTATTAACCCAGATGACCATTTTCGAGGACATCCCAGAGAATATAACTTGAAAGTATCATAGTTATTGGCCTTGATGAAACTCTGGAAGTTCTGACTTAAGACTTGTGTGGCGAACATGTACCTATTTTTGGAGCATGGTTTAAGGGCACCTAGTTACTGTCCCAGGAAACTTGCCTTGATGGCGCTCAAGAGACCTACCATGATGGCATTTAGAAGACCTTACTTGAGGGCATCTAGGAAACATGACTTGAGGCACCCAGGAGATCTGTTTTAAGAGCACCCAGGAAATTTGTCTTGATGGCATTCAGTAGACGAACCTTGAGCTCATTAAGGAACAAACTTGTGTGGACATCCAGGAGATGTTTTTAGGTGACACAGTAGATTTGCTTTTAGAGTGTCCCCGACATTTGCCTTGAAAGCATTAGGAGATCTGCCTTCAGGGCATTCAAGAGACTAGTTTTAAAGGAAACTTACCTTGAGAGCACCCAGGAGATCTGTTTTAAGAGCACCCTGTGGCATTCAGAGACCTACCACGAGCTTTTTAAGGAAGGTTCTTGTGAGGACGTCCAGGAGATCCATGCTGGCCTACAGAAGACCTTACTTGAGGAAATTTGTCTTGATGGCATTCAGGAAACCTTACTTGAGGAAATTTGTCTTGATGGCATTCAGAAGACCTTACTTGAGGGCAGCCAAGAAATCTAGTTTAAGGGCACCTAGTAAACTTGTGAGGGCAGCTAGGAAATCTGTTTTAAGGATACTACGTCAACTCGTATTGAGGGCATTCAGGAGACCAGTCTTCAGGGTATCCACTCCAGGAGATCAGAGTTAAGGGCAAGGAGGAGAACACATTTAAGGGCATCCAAGAAATTGTCTGCTTGTGCATATCCAGGAGATCAGTTTTAAGGACACCACAGAAACGTGTCTTGGTGTCAATGAGGAGGCTTGCCTTCATGGCATTCAGGAGATCTGCCTCGAGGACATCCAGGAGATCAGTTTTAAGGCATCTAGAAGGCTTTCTTGAGGGCGTTCAGGAAATGTGCCTTGAGGACAGCCAGGAGATCAGTTTTAAGGGCTCCAGAAGGCTTTCTTGAGGGCAATCAGGAGACGTGCCTTGAGAACAGCCAGGAAATCCGTTTTAAGGGCACATAGTAAACTTTTCTTGAGCACATTCAGGAGACCTGCCTTGAGAACAGCCAGGAAATCTGTTTTAAGGGCACATAGTAAACTTTTCTTGAGGGCATCCAGGAAATCAGTTTAAAGGGCATTCAGAAGGCTTTCTTGAGGGCGTTCAGGAGACGTGCCATGAGGACAGCCAGGAAATCCGTTTTAAAGGCACATAGTAAGCTTTTCTTGAATGCATTCAGGATATCTGCCTTGAGGACATCCAGGAAATCCATTAAAGTGCAACCGGGAAACTCGGCTTGAGGACATCCAGGATATCAGATTTAAGGGCACCCAAGAAATTGCCTTGTGCACATCCAGGAGATCTGTTTTGAGAGCATCCATGAAAATTGTCTTGTGCACATCCAGGAGATCTGTTTTAAGAGCATCCATGAAAATTGTCTTGATGTCATTCGGGAGATCTGCCTTGAAGGCATCCAGGAAAGCAGTTAAAGTGCACCTGGAAAACTTGCTTTGAGGACATCCAGGAGATCAGTTTTGAAGGGACCTAGGAAACTTGCATTGAGGGTATTAAGGAGATCTTCCTAGAGGGTACTAGGAGATCAGTTTTCAGGGCATCCAGGAAACTTGTCTTAAGAGGGTCAAGGAAACTTGTCTTGAAGGCATCCCAGGAAACTTGTTTTAAGGAAATCCATGATACCTTTCTTGAGTTCTCTCTGTTGATTTATCCTGTGGCTAGTCTTCTTTCAAGATGATTCCAGATGTGGTAGTAGAGTGCAAATCTCTTGGTGTGAACTAACTTTAAAGAAAATCAGCAGGAAAAGTATAGTTCCTACATACCACACTTAAAAAACACACCCTGCACATCGGTTTGCTGACAGTGTTTTCCTATGTAACTTGTGTCTGACCCTTAACACATGTGTGTTTTGTTGTTTGAGTCTTTATTTCGATGTTCCTATTATCCGTTTATCAGTATTGCATGCTATTTGAAATATAACTGATCCTTTGGCTCAATATTTTAATAATTAACGTATGCATTCTTTTCCTCGTTTCTTCCTGCAAGGTGGTTGGCGTTGCCTTTGCAGATGCGGCTGCAAGGAAACTTGGTGTGAGTGAGTTTGTTGACAACGACAAGTTCACCAATCTTGAGGTACTGTTGCTTTTTAAAAAGTAAGGTATAGTTATCTTCAAACTGATTGTTTTAAAAACAATTTATAAAAATTCTAGTGGGATATTTCAAGAGTTTGATTGCTCTTGATGTTCATCAACAACAACAACAAAATTATAAATAGATTTAGTTGTTTGATTCTAAAAGGAATGTAAAGATTTAAGATGTTTTCGTATTCTTTATTAACTTTAAGCCCTTGCCTTTGTTTAGAGAAGGTGGTTTTAAGTAAATTTTAGTAGAATCTTTGGTTCCCATCAGGAGTAGTCTCTGCATGATTTTGTGTTTCTTATTCTTTAATTTTGGTGGTGTTGTTCTCTGAGACGAAAAGGTTTTTTCATTAAATCTATTAGAATTTCTGATTTTTTGGCATTGCTCATAATCAGAAAAAAGACACTTAGTGAAATTGTTCTGTGAGTTTTCTCACGATGTGAGTCATTGAGGATCGCGACATTTCAACTTCAGGCATTGTGAAGACTGTAATCTTGTTCGCCTAAATAGGCATTGGATCGGTGCATTGTGAAATGCATGTGGTATCTTGAAATAATCTGCCAAGTGTTTGATGTTTGCACATGGTTAAAGCCAAGTCTTGGGTATCTCAATGCTGCTGCCCCTGTTGATGTTGGTCCTACTTGATTCACATCGTGAGACAACTGAAAAAACTTTACTAAGTGCCTTCTTTCATCTTAACAGGCTCTTTTGGTCCAGCTGGGTCCTAAGGAATGCCTATTGCCCCAGAATGATCCATCAGCTGATGCTGCTAAGGTCAGAGAAGTTATCCAGAGGAACAACGTTCTCATCACAGAAAGAAAGAAGGGTCTGGTTTTTTTTGGATATATAGAACATACCAGGTGTTCCATCAACAGAGCAAAGTTTGAAATGACCTGTTATCCGTGCGAGCTCCTCTAGTTCAATAGTTTGCAAGACATATGCCCTTTTTCCATCAACAAAACTAAGTTAAGTGACCTTTTTCCTGTAGCTAAGTGGATAGACTGTCCGACCGTTAATCAGAGGGTCATGGGTTGGAGTCCCACAAGGGACACCAAAGATTTTTCTTCTTAGAAAAAGAAGTTTGTGACAATAGAATTCCTTTCACAATAATAGTAACTGCAATTTTTATTTTACCCAACCTATTGCCAAATTAGCTTTTCTAGCCTCGCTTTGGTAACATTTTTTCAAAAGTCTAACTCAAGAATGGATCTAGAAAGGTTAATTTGAATGCACACAAAAGAATGATAAAATCGTCTATAAAGCGTTCAGAAAAGTACATACAAAGAAAGAACTTGACGCTACCAACGAACATTTTTTTTAACCGAATTATCTTTTCTCGTTCAGTTAAGTATGTGGTTTCTTCTCTAGGGGAATTTTCTGGTAAAGATATTGTGCAGGACCTTAACAGACTTTTAAAACTTGGAGCATCCGGAAGCAGCTCAACACTGCGTGAGTTAACTTTGAGTTTTTTGTTAAACAGGTTTCATAGAACGGCGAGCAACACAAGCATTCCAATAGGCCATTATTCTGCTGGGTTTTATGCTACTCTGGAGGTCTTTCAGTTCTTTTAATGGTTACTGGGCGTGTGCTCAAAGTTTTTACTGTATTTCAACTGGTGATTTCTTCCATCATATGGTATTTTGGTCAGGTTTAGCTAGTTTTTTTTTGTACTGAATCTAGCGAAGCAATGAAGTTTGTATGTCTGTGATCTGAAGTTACTTAAAGATGCTTCAAAAGATGTATCTTCTTTTTTAATTAAGCTTAAGGAAAATGTTTTTATTTTCATTAGCATTCAAGATGCTATACTCGAAGTTGAATTCCTATAGTAACAAGTATAGTAACTGACACGTGAAGTTTCATTTCTTGTAGCTGAGCTGGATTTATCAAATGCTGTTGCATCACTCGCGTCTACCATCAAGTACCTGGAGGTGCGTCATTGCCTTAGTTTTGTGTCACAAATAAGAGTACAGAGTCTGGCTACTGTGAGCTTCATTGTTTGTCTCCCTTGAGTAACTCTTCCTGGCTCATGAGATTCATTGATAGCGATAGATTTTGGTAGTGATACCATTTGGTTACTACAAGAACTCTTTAACGTCTTTTTTCTTCCTTTTTTGGACGCCCGAAAAAAAAGAAGAAGACATTAATGAACCCTTGGTTAATATGGTTGATCGCGTACACCATGCCATAAATGTATGTTTGTTATTTGATGGTGCAGTGGCCCAGCGATTAGTGTGTTCGACTCGTAATCCTAGGGTCGCAAGCTTGAGCTCCGGTCAGACCACTGTGTCATGCCCTTGACTTGTTCCAGTCGACTTAGTTGTATAAATGAGTGCAAGCTTCTGCATTGGGTTATTGTCCTGTCCAGGGGATTTAAAGACTTTTATCCGCTCAAATTTCTACGGAAACCAGCTAAGCTACCTTGCTCAAGAAAATATTTAGTTGTGTATAAGTTGTATATTAAGTTTAAAATATTAAGTTGTGTATAATATGATTCTATATATATTGGTTAGACTTAGCGTTTTAAACCACCTTGTTTTCATGCAGTTGTTGTCGGATGAATCAAACTTTGGGCAGTTTTGTCTGAGCAATTTTGATCTGAGCCAGTTCATGAGGCTTGATGCTGGAGCAGTGAGGGCACTGAACTTGCTACCCAACAGCGCTGATGGTAGGTATGGCGAAATATTTGTGTACATGATGGCTAAGCGCACTGAACTGGTGTACGATTCAATATGTTACCATTAATTGGGGGACTTTGTTTTATCTTATCTTTGTAAATATTAATTTTAACAAAATTAAAAGGTTTTTCACATGCAACAACTTTTTATGTTATTCAACATCCTCTGTTTATCAGAGTACAAACAAATGTTCCGAAGTCAGTTAGTTCGACTAAAACTGAATTGCAAAATTTGCAAAAGACCCCCTGTAACAGTGTACAAAGCATTACGAGACAATGTAGAATTTTTACAGAAAGAAAATACTTAACTCAGAGAAAATTAAATTTCACAATGTGCAGGGTTTGGGTTCTGCCTCTGATGGTATAATAGGGGTGCTCGTTGTATTTTTTATTTACTTATTTATTAAGTTTCGCCGTTCAAAAAAAAAGGAAAAAATGAAAAGAAAAAGAAAAAGCTTCTACTTGCCAGGGACACCACAACAGCTTTCGCCAATTACTGTGGGCCCGGTAGTTAAAACAGCTAAAAACAGTAATTAAAACAAAATCAATAACAACAACTTATTGGTTTGTTAAGACATCGAGTTACAATGCACTTGGGGCAGGTAGATTTCCATGACCGTGGATTGTCCACATCCTATGTTACGCTGGTAGGAGAGTTATAGCATTTTAACAAGAGCTTCTTAAAATTGAAAGAAGGCAATTTACTGTCACGCAGTTCTGAGGGAAGTGAGTTCCAAATTCGGACTGTCCATTTAAAGAAAAGGCGCTGATAGTGATTGTACGGCATTTGGAAGGTTTAAAGTTTGCAATGTTCGGTCCTTCGGTTCTAATCGGCGGTCAAAGTCGGGATTAAAAATATTTTAAGGGTTTCTAGAGAAAAATCATTGTTATTTCAGAAGGAACATGTAATAAAGAGAGAAGAAAAGAGTTTTGCTTGACTATATTATGGACTGCAATCTTTTGTTAGCACAAGGTACACATTACAGCCAATTTCATTGTTCTTTTTATAGGAAACAACAAAACCATGTGTCTCGTTGGTCTTCTCAACAAGTGTAAGACAGCTCAAGGACAAAGACTCGTTGCACAGTGGATCAAACAGCCCCTGATGGACAAGAACAAGATAGGTAATCCACGACAATGCGATACGATGCGGTACGGTACGATACGATACGATAGGAAACGATACGATACGAAACGATACAATACGATACGATACGAAACGATACGATACGAAACAAAACGATACGAAGCGATACGATACGATACGATACGGTACTATACGATACGATACGATACGAAACGAAACGAAACGAAACGATACGATACGAAACGATACGATACAAAACGATACGATACGATACGATACGATGCAATGCGATGAGATGAGATGAGATGCGATCCAATGCATTACAATACGATGCAATGCAATGCAACGCAATACGATACAATGTAATACAACACAATGCAATAGAAGGCAACACAATACAGTACAACACATCAGTGCTTTTGAGCACGCGTTACACAGAACTTTGGTATCGAGGGTCGTAAATAATCCAATGCTCGCGGCGTACATTGATTTTTAGTCAAAATTGCCCCCAGCTTATATTTGACAGAACTTGACACCAGGATATATTTGACAGGACACGACTATCTTTTTCAATAAGTATTGTGGGTTCTTTTGAATCCCCCGATAGGAGATCGAGAGAGTAAGTTCGACGAGAAGACGTGAAGTTCTAACGGTTTGCAGATGTTAGGACGAAGGGAACACCTTCTCTTCAGTTAATAGACACTGAGCGAAGGTCCGGCAACGGGAATCAAACCTGGCCGGTACAAAGACTGCCGCAAAAAAAAGCTTTCGTTTCAATTGAATATCTTTTTGTTTAGAAGAGAACTGACATTGAAAACCGCTACTTTTGCAGAGGAAAGACTAAATCTTGTGGAGGTGTTTTTTGATGACACAGAATTGCGTCAGATACTTCAGGTTCGTTACTTGGCTTGCTTGCACGTTTCTCCTTAATTTAGGTTTTGACTGCTGTGATGATTTTATTCCTATGTTTTTGCACAGCATACCTATTGTTTATTCTTTTGCCTTTTGTACATGTTTGCGTGCATTTTTCTTAGCCTTGACAGCCGTGTTTATTTTTGTCGTCATTCAGGAAGAACTTCGCAAAGTGCCAGATTATTCAAGGCTTGCCAAAAAGTTTCAGAGACAGAAAGCAACGTTACAGGTACACGATTTGAGCTGGTGTAATTCTTGCTGCCAAGTTCTTCTTTGTAAGGAAGTTAAAGAAACGTAAGGTTTAAAACTTTCTTCTTAGCGTTGCGGCTAGACTTGACAATAGTGAATACAATAGCTGCACGTTGGAATGCACCATGCGCGCCACCTGCACGCCGTCGACTTGAAAATTACAACGTGAAAAGCTTCATTTTGGAGTTCTTAGACTACGCGAACGGCCAAGAGAAAATATACTCTATCTTCTTATGTCTTCATGCATGGAACTTTAACCTTTTTCTGTTCACAAAGCGTCACTCCTGTTGTTAGAAGGCATTCGCCTTGGCTAGTAACTTTACTGTGGACCCCCTTTGTTTATTCGGATCCTCGTTAATTCTAACCTTTAGTTAACTAGAAAAAAAAATTAATTTCCCCTCAAAATCATCTATTCCCGATTATTCGAACCCTCGCTAAGTCGAACTCCCGACAATTTGAACCAAAACTAATTTCCCCTTGTAAACAGTAACAGTAGTTTTACATTCGGTAACTCGAACTCCCGATAGTTCGAACCCTTGCAATTCGAACTTGAATTTGAATTCAAATTTGAACCAAAATTGATTTCCCCTTGTAAGCAGTTATTGTAGTCATTTTACCCTCGGTAACCCAAACCTCCTTCAATTCCCTTTGAAGAATCAAGTTATCGGGAGTGTACTATACTTTTTAACTGAACGTGCCTCCAATGTTTTAGGACTGCGTGCGGGTCTATCAGGCGCTGGGACGTTTGCCCTCTCTGACTGAAGTCTTAGAACGTTACCGTGGTGATCACCAGAAGCTAGTTCACGAGTGCTTCACAGCTCAGTTTCAGGTAGGACTTTTTCAAAACCATTTTCTAGTGTATTACGAGATTTTGGACGCGCAGGAAATGGGAGCGAGCTAATAATGGAATGAGGGGGTTTGGGGAGGACATGCTTGCCCGCAAACCTCCATCTTCCACACTCCAGTTTTTGCTCGCCTCCTTTCCCTGCGCGTCCAAAATTTCTTGGTGTGCAGCTTAACCATTTCCAGTCCATTTCATTTAGCGTTTCACTCATAAACAGTCATTTGAAACGTTTTTATTGCGGATTCGTACGTTTTCCCTTTTATAACTTTGACCTCTAAGTAACGAGTTCGGCAACGACGACGATAGAGAACATAGCGAATGGTGAATACAATAGCTGCACGTTGGAATGCACCGTGCTGATCACTCCATCGTCATAAAAATTTCAACGTGAAAAGCTTTATTTTGGAGCTCTTGCGACCACGAGCATGACCTAAAGAAAATTTTCCAAGTCCTTATTTACCTTTCAGAAGGAAATTTTGGTCATTTTCTCTTCACAAAGCGTAACTCTCTTGTCAAAAAAGAGAAAGCAAACGGCAAGAAAACCATGCTCAAAAAGTACAAACCAGAAATGTATTTTTGTAAGCCGTCCTGGTTTATCTTGCCGTCTTAATCCTTTATGGTCCGCATTATACTTCGTTTCAGTTCGTTTTAAATGGTTTCTTCTTCTCTGACATGAAAATTTCTTAACTTCAGGAAGTTGGAGAAGACTTTGTAAAGTTTACAGAGCTCGTTGAAACAACAATTGACCTCGATCAAGTTGAAAACCACGAGTTCCTTATTAAACCTTCGTTTGACGATGCACTGCAAGGTAAAGTACAGACGAGTTTTTAATTACCTTTTTGCTTTATTAGCATACGCACTCTTCTTTCAAATTCCGAAACAAAAAAAAGCTTGTGAATAATGAACTGTTTTTTCTGAACAAACTTTCTTTTACAAAATGAGATTCATATACTGAGTACTCATTCCATGATGTGGTTTTAAGAATTGGAAATGTTACAAAGAAATGAAATTATGTATGGCTCATTATCGTTCTTGCCTCCAGCTGTTTTGCAATAAGCCTCATGGGTGTTGACGTTAAACTAGTAAATTTTAACCCCAAGCCTCGTATTAAAGAAATTTAGGTGTGAGCATTTTGCACGTGCAAACGTTTTCACGAAGGAATTCTTTTCATTGTGGACGCTTTGGGATTTGATTTATGAAAATATTCACACTTTCGTGTTTCGAAAGCGTGGCTTGGAGTGTCTGACTTAAACATGCATAAGGTCTATTCTTTAAGTAGTAATTTCTTCTTCAAAACTACACTTAAAGAACAAAAAGTTTGTTGACTCGTTAATTTTGATGAGCATTTTCAAGTTTTCAAGTTAGTTGTTTTTTATCTCTGTTCTTCCTACGACTTAAGTTGTATGCTAATGAAGAAGAATGTAAACAATGTCAGCTGAAACTCGCCTATTAAATTTTGTTGTTTTACTCTAAAACCGGTTCTAGCTGAGCTGCGAGTTGAACTGACACAATAAATCCTTTTCGAATTCAAGTTTAATAAGTGGACTGTCGGCGGTGGTGCACTTTTAGCCTTGAAATGAAGTAGAATAATCACAATATCCAGCGAGAAAAAGTTTTATTCCAAACTCAGTGTATTGTTTCATTTAAAACTCAGTCCCTCCACGCTAGAATTTTTGAATATTTTTCTTAAGTTCGAAACTTAGCTTGTGCATGTCCGCCGACAGTCTTTTTCAATTCTAGAAATATAAAACGATCGAGCGCGCTCTGTCAATGATAGAAACACGCGTGAACATTTTAAAACGAGCCACAGGCACAGGGGATTTTTTCTCGCACTTCTTGAGTGAACTGAAAGTTTCACAAGTTTTTCTGTCAATCACAGAGCAAGCAAGCGAGTTATATATTTCCTTTATAAAACAAGCCACACAAACAGCCGGTAAATCCTCGCGACGACGTATCCGGGTGCA
This sequence comes from Hydrozoanthus tunicans, assembly GCA_026413305.1. Classification (NCBI taxonomy): domain Eukaryota; kingdom Metazoa; phylum Cnidaria; class Anthozoa; order Zoantharia; family Hydrozoanthidae; genus Hydrozoanthus; species Hydrozoanthus tunicans. The sequence goes on from JAOBAT010119745.1 coordinate 12,828, forward strand.
CTGTACTCACATTTAGAGTGTACGTGTGTCACCACAGCCAATCAGAATGCGCGTTATGTCTTTTATTTTATAATGTACTATGGAAAAGCAAATCATGCCTTTTAGTTTAGCTTGTTGATGTTTGTAGTTTGTTTCTAATGCAGAGTGTCGAGAAAAAATGGACGCCATTCTGGAGAAACTTCCAGTGGAACTTAACAAGGTATAAATCAAAGAGTTGATGATTTGATTAAAGTTTGGCTTTTCTGGTATTTTTTTAGCTAATTCTTAACTGTTTTGAGTTAATAGTTATTAGTGTATTGCTTAAGAAAGTAACACAGCTACCTTGTTTGCACAGGCTAATGCAAACCGAGGTGCGTTTGGGTGAAATCGAGAGCAGATCAGTATAAACACGAGACCAAACGTCGAGTGTTTGTGCCTGATACAAATTGGTCAATGTCTGCTAAATGTACCAGTCAGGACCTTATGGATATTAACTATCATAGGAAGCCCATACTTTTCAAAAATGATGTTTGTTCGTCTTGCTTCCTTGTTAGGCTGGACGAGACTTGAACTTGGAGCCTGGTAAGACCGTCAAACTGGAGTCAAACAGTCAGTTTGGACATTTTTTTAGAATAACGAGAAAGGTAGGTCCTGTTGGAAAATGCAAAATCTCTGCTTGTGTAATGCTTGTGGCATCTTGCTGGAGCATGCGTACGAATGACATAGAAACCGCCATTCTGTACTGTGATTTCTTTTGCTCAACTCGATTAGAATGTGGGAAGGAGTAGACTTGTTATACGTTTGAGGAAAAGGATAACATTTTTAGGCTGCAAAATATGTTTCGATCACGTCTCAAATCATCTTCAGTTGTAACGGAGAATAAGTTTACCTATAGTCGAATAGTGTTTTAGTGATTTTGAGTAGCTTTTGCCTGTGTCTGTCAGTTTATATGTTATCTTGATGGTAATAAAGTTCAGTCTGTACCGATTCTTGTGGAGTTGCTGCTTCTTGAATGTAACTGTGGTAATAACTACGGCTTTAGCGATGGTAATAATGACGTTAGTGACAAAGGGAGTGTCGTGGACAAAAGCTCTGTCACTATCATGTTGTATGTTACTTTTATTATTGTTATATAATTTTTCATTTCACATTTGTGTTGATTTGTTGTCGCGTATCAGCTTATCGTCGTTATCATAGTCAAAGTCATTAAAAATGTTACACTATCAAGACATCGTAGATTTTGTCAGGTTGGTTCATCGCTAATTTTTTTCCAGGAAGAAAAAGCACTTCGAAATAACAAACGTTACTCGACGTTAGACACTCGCAAGGACGGCATCCGATTCACAAACTCGTCTCTCAGGCAGCTAAATGACGAGTTTCAAACTTATAGAGAGACGTACAACGAAGTGCAAAGCGTCCTGGCAAAAGAGGTGTTGAAAGTTGCTGGTGAGTTTGAGTGAATTTATTCTGGCATAACAACACAGTTCATCATTATTCACGATAAAATAAACCAAACTATTTTTTCATTAATCGGCGGCACTGTGGCCGAGCGGTTAGCGAGTTGATTAGACCATTTTGTTTGTTTTTGAGGAAGACACTTTACCCGTCTCGTTCCAGTCGAATCAGCTGTAAGAATGAGTACCCGTCCCGGCCAGACCGCCGTGTTGTGTCCTTGAACAAGACACTTTAACCGACTTGTTCAAGTCGACTCAGCTGTATAAATGAGTACCAGTTCTGCTGGGGGCTAACCTGCGATAGATTAGTGTTCTGTCCAGGGGGAGTCAAAGACTCTCATCCGCTTAACACTACGGAAACCGGAGATAGGCGCCGGCCTAATGGGTCGCTTGGCTCGAGAAAAGAGCTAAGGATAAATAAGGTAGAACAAAACTGTTTATTTTATTAGCTCACTCACAGTTTCAAAACATAATTTAACTCTCTCAGTTGTATTTTCATTCGTTTCAGCCGGCTACTGCGAACCTATGCAGAACTTGAGTGACGTCATCGCCCAGTTGGATGCACTTTTAAGGTGATCAAAGCGCTGAAAAAAATGCCATCTGCTTTTGCTCGATCTCTTGCTTATTTAGTTAGTGTTTTCCGCTCTTAAAAAAGGGTTGTTTCATTACCTTCCCTTGCAACAAATTATGCTCTAAAACGATCATGTAAACTTGACAAACCCGTAGCTTTCAATGGTTTACCGTGCATGTACTTGGCGTCTCTTTCGTAACTTTTTTTTTCAGCCACTGTGTAGTACTTTTGAAATAGGATCCATCTAAAAGAAGGGGTTTTACCTAAACTATGTGAATTTTATCAGCAATAGAACAGGGTTTGTTAAGCAAGTTGGTTTTATTATTTAACTTTCACGAATTACAAAAATGATGAGAAGTGAAGGTGCATCATATGTGGGTAGCGGTCAAACGTCTTTAACACCGTTTTGTTTTCTTCTGTTCCGTGTAGTTTTGCTCATGTGTCTGCCAATGCACCGATTCCATATGTACGGCCAAAGATCAGTGAGAAAGGTAGCATATTTTTCTTGGGTATTTTCTCTACAACAGGAGGTGGAAAGTAACGGCAACAACAAACAACGTTGTGTTTAGAAAAAGTATTTCAGTTGTATACAAATACTACTTCGTTTTTTAGTTGATGAGCCGGGATACAAATACTTAGGTACAGCGTAGACTAGTCGTGTTAAATAGAGACTTAAGCACAATAACTCCATGTTACCACGAAATTAAATATCAGTAGATGAAGCGAACTTGCACACGTCATGCGGTCGTTGTGCTCTGGCCGCAAAGACGCTTTTCACCTCCGTGACGATCGACACGACCGCATGACGTGTGCAAGTACGCGTCAACTACTGATATTTGATTTCGGGTTCAGTGGCCATCCTGGCAAAACGCAAAGTAAATGACCTCTGATGCAGTCAGTTCAGTATTTTCGAGGACAGACTTAAGCCATATACATAAACAAACATACACAGTACGAACATTAAACTCGAAACAAAATGGGCGAAAGCTAAATTAACATTTCCAGTGGCAAAGCTTCACTCGAATCTATATGTTTTTTTAAGTTAGCAAGTTAAGTTTAGTTTGGTCATTAAATCGATCGTTAGTGTTAGCTCATTTTGAATTCTCAGGTGTGGGTAATATAAAGTTGATTGGCTCGCGCCACCCTTGTCTGGAGGTTCAAGATGACGTCGCGTTCATAGCTAATGACGTCACATTGGAAAGAGGTTTGACATCAGAGTTACACTAGAATTGGGCCCGGTTTCTTAAAAGCCGGTTAATTTTAACATTGGGTCGGGAAAAATTCAAACAGTTGTACACCTTTACAAAGAAAGGTTTGTTTTGCCAACAAAAATTGCTCAGAATTTCAAATAACACAAACAATTGCCTTCCGTCGCCACTAATACGATAAGAGTGGTATTTGTAAACGAAGGTTCACTGTGGCCGGGCAGTACCGAAGGTTTTTAATACGCTCACCTTGCTTAACAATCACTTCATAAGTATACTCGAGGAAAATCTGGATGTGAAAACGGTTTTCTTACGTAGTCTAGTGTGGACGTCAATTCTTTCATACGAGTAGTAATATCCCCTCCCCTCTCCACTGGCAAAACAAAAATGTTAGGAATGTGATAAAGAGGTGATATCTATCCCAAAGGTGTCATAATTACCCCTCCCATTGAGCAACAAAGCTGTCAAAATTGCCCCTTTGAATATTGACTGGTCCCTCTTTGGAGGATTTCCCTATTGTTACACAGGAGGATTTGGGGCGTGGAGTTCATTGTTTGAAATAGACGCGTCGCCATCAGTTTACAATAGAAAGGTGACAGAGTTATTGTTTGAAAAGACGCGACACGATCAATTTGCTTTGGAAAGATGACCACTGAAGATAATTATCACCTCATTATCAAGAGCCTGATTTATTTTTCCTACACTAAGTGATAGACGAAGTCCGTCAAAAATACTCGGTAGCTCAAAGAAGAAAAATACCTTGACTTCGCTGTGTAGTTGTTGAAGAATCGAGCTGGCCTGATTAACTGAGAAATGTCAGAGAGTTCAAGGTATTCCCCGTGAGAAGTTTTAGAAAGAAACCTCTCGACGGTTTTGGCCCTTCACCGAAAGAAGTTAGCCATGAGATCGCTTTAGCTCAAAAACTTAGTGTTGTGTTGCCAAATTCTCCTAACTAGAACCCATACTTTTCATGTTACCAGTTTAGGAGAATTTTGCTTTTAATCTTCAGTAGTTTTCTATGTTTGATCAGTTGCCATTTTCTCACTACATAATGACTTATTTTGTTGGAGTTTTGTAAGGAGAATTTAGATGCTAATAAACTGACAGGACTGGATTAAGAACATGCATAGTTGTGCACAAAAGAAAAGCCTGGGGACGGGCACAAAATACATTTGGGTTCTTATTGCTGGTTCGTTTGCTGTAGGAAAAAAGATGTTTCTAATTATAACTGGTCCAAACATGGGTGGAAAATCGACGTACATACGACAAGTAAGTACTACAGATTGCGCGTGGGAAAAAACGCGACTTTTCTTCTTACGTTCTTTGCGCAAAATACAAGTTGTTAATAAAAACGTAAAAAGTCCAGTATAGCTTTTAACTACAAGAATAGCTTGAGCCTTAGTGTTAGCAGCCGCGGGCAGTCGAGTTTTGAATTTGTTGAAATAATGTGAACAAAACTTTTGCTAGCGTTATGCTTGCGGAACCCTGGAGACGTTTAAGGTCAACTGTGTTGCACATGCGTACTAATGATATGAAGACAGCCAGTAAAATGGCACTGAGGCGTCACGGATCAGAACTGAAGGAACTTAAGTCTGTACTAGACTCTGAAAGTGCCAGCTTTGAACCCGAGTTTTAGCAACCGTGGACAGCTTGGTCCGTGACAAATCTTTAGTCAAGGGATATGAAAGACGAGTAAAGCGCAAAAATGTATGCGTTATGCATGCGGCATCTGGCTGTAGACAAAAGAATCGGCAGTGTTGTGCATGCGTGCTCATGATACGAAAACAGTCAGTAAAATACGTTAAGACGAAAGACAATCAGAAAGAACTAAAGCCTGTACTGAACGTGATAAATAGTTTGAGTCTGAGTGTAATCGGAAGTGGACAGTGGTTTCGGCCTTGTTGTGCTTGTCAGCACGGAATAGAAAACAAACAGGCTCAAATTCCCACAGAAAGGCTAACAACAGCTGTCTGCGTTATTTGGTTTATTCCCTCTTAGTTTTGTGTTTTATTCTTCAGATTGGTGTTATTACGTTGATGGCCCAAGTTGGATGTTTTGTTCCCTGCACGGAAGCTGAAGTAAGCATAACCGACAGCATCCTTGCACGAGTGGGGTCTGGGGATAGTCAACTCAAAGGAGTCTCCACCTTCATGCAGGAAATGTTGGAAACTGCGTCAATTCTCAGAGTGAGTTACTTTCACTTTACTTGACTTACTTAAAACACTCACGCTTTAACTGGTGAGTACCCATATCAGAGACAACAGGGGAAGGGTAAGGAAGAGGGGGTAACTTTGCAAGGGAGGGGTGAGGCCGAGGATAAAGGGAGTACTATCAGACTTACAGGGAAAGGTGAAGTGCAAGGGGGTCCTAAACAGACCTTTACTGGGGAGGGGTGAGGCCGAGAGTAAAAGGAATATTATCAGACTTACCGTGGAGGGATGAGGTCAAGGGGGTAACAATACTAGAGACTTTTGCGGGGTAAAGGTAAGGCCAAGGGGGTAACCATATCCGCCTTTTATGGGGGGAGGGGCGAGGCTGAGGGTGAGGAAGGGGGCTTAGCAAATCAACGAGGTTTACCAGGGAGGGGTGAGGCTAAGGGGGTAACCGGCATACATCAGAGACCTCTAAAGCTAGCGAATGGGAGGTCGAAGATCTGCTTGCGTGTGTTTCTGTTCTCAAGGTAGTTCACTTCCGTTGTATAACCTAGCAGAAAGCACACACATCCTGCATGGTTTATAGTGAGAACATTGGGTATAAAAAGAAAACGACTTTTTATCTTTTTCTGTTCACAAAGCATAACTTGGACAAAAGAGAAAGCAAACTAGCCATACGTAATCAAAAATAGCAAGCAAGAAGTGTGTTTTTGTAGCTACTGCGCATGCGCGACAGTAGCTACAATGCTTTCGGTTTGATGGATAGAGTCGTTTTTAGGTTGGTACGCCGTGTAAGACCGCACGAATTTTCCCGAGATTTTCTCGCACTGTAACTTGTAACCACAAGACTTAGTCGCACGAAGACTCCCGAGAATTTTTCTCACTGCTTGATGAGAAAACAATGCCTCGTGTGTTAATGTTATTGTTAGCCGCATCTACGGCTGCAGTTACACAAGGAGTTATCTCTTGATGTTAGCCGCATCTGAGCTCGCTAAGAAAAATCCATTGAAATTAAAATTTCGAAAAGATTAAGATATTGTCCAGTCGTACAAACCTATTGTTTGGGCCGAGCACCGACCAATTTCCATGGTGCAGAATGTCAGTCATTTGTCGAACAACCTCTTATCTCGAACAATTGGGCTAGTCATTCAATGTACGAATCTTATGTAATCCGTATGGTATGGGCGCGTTGTCCTTACGATAAACAGCACCGTATTCACATACCTATGGAAACAAGAACGCAGTAGCGACACGCACGCGTTGCGGGCCTATTTTTTGTACGCTTCCGTTGTCGCCCATGCCCTGACCTCGTTACTTAAGGACTCTAACATTAGTCGTACTAAGTGATTTTTAAATAAGGAAAGTTTATAAAAAAAAGTACGTTTTTGTCATCTTTGGCAGTCTGCGACGAAGGACTCGCTTATAATCATTGACGAGCTTGGAAGAGGAACATCGACTTATGATGGATTCGGACTTGCGTGGGCCATCTCACAGTAAGCATTTTGGTTTTGATCTTGTTGATAGAAAGCTTACACATCGACAACGAGAAGGAGTTTGGCTTGTAATTACATTCGTACTCGTTATTTCAAATTATCAGTATTAAAACATTTTTATATGTGCAAAGAGTATCAGTTTTAAAGATACTATGGTTTTGATGCTGATCTGAAAGATTTTAATTGATAGTAATTCGTTAAATTGTGAGATTTTTGGGTTGCACTGGCTGTAAGTTTATGGAAATCTCTTGGTAAAGTGGTTATGTCTAAGCATGCGTTCGTGGTCTGAAAAAAATTTTTCTCAAGTCTGCGTTAATCTCAGAGACTCAAACTTGATAATTCTGTGCGTAAAGTTTATGCTAATCAATTTGTTTTGATCGTTTCCACGGTTTAAGTTTCCTGCGCGCGCCGTTTTTTAATGTGACGTGTTACGCTTACAGTGCCAGACCCTCTCTCGTTTATTGCTATTCTATTCACTGCGAGTGGAGACTGGCACTACAACCGTAACACGTCACATTTCAAAATGGCGGCGCGCGAAAAATTGAAACAGTGGAAATTGTCAAATTTTGAGTTGCTGATCAATATGGAAATAGAAATAACTAAATTTTTGTTTGAGACCACGAACTATATACGACCGAGGATCCCTTTTACAGTACAGTGTGTTGAAATCTTCACATACCAATCCTAACAGCTCTCCTTTACCTACCATAGGCACATTGCAACCAATATAAAGGCTTTCTGCTTGTTCGCCACGCATTTTCACGAGTTGACAGCCCTGGCTGATGAAGTTGCTATGGTAACTAATCTTCACGTGACAGCAATGACTACCGGCGAAACTCTTACCCTACTGTACAAGGTGAAGCCAGGTAGGCCAGCATCACTTTTATTTTGTGCCTTAGCCAAAGAAATAACATTATTTTACTTAATGATGTCATCTCGTTGTCAGGAGTTTGTGATCAAAGCTTCGGAATCCACGTGGCGGAACTTGCACACTTCCCAAAGCACGTGGTTGAGGTAAGCGTTGTGGAGTTTTTGTGTAGGATCTTAAGTAGTAACGAACTGAATACGGCGTTTGAAATCATCGTCTAAACTTAACTTGAGGCAGAAACTCACACGTACATGATCGTCTACACCCTGGGAAAAATTTGTCGACATAGGTTGCCGAAACAAGACCGTCTTGAAATTTGGCTCAAATTGTTCTTTATTTGTTTTCTAAGTTAAAGGAGATTTTTTATTAAAATTATGCTACAGAAAAGTCTCGAGTTTCAATCTAACTGCTGTTTTCTCCAGTTTGCTTATCTTCAACTTCCTTTATATATATAGGAGGTAAGACTGATGGTTTCTTGCAGACGTAACTAGAATAGATCTATTTTTGTACTTGCGAATACTAACGATAAGTGAGTACAAGAGTTTCTGAGAGATCAGAGTCGTTAACTTGCATGAGTTAAACAAAGACTTTTGCTCTTAGTAACTCTTGTAATCGTTTGTTATACTTGTCATGTCATGTTAGTTATTTCACTTGACGTGTTGGTTATTAAACAGGCGTGTTGGTTATTAAACAGGCGTGTTGGTTATTACACCTGACCTGTTGGGTTTTCTTCCAGTTTGCCAAACAAAAGGCTGCCGAACTTGAAGACTTCCAAGGAAACACTATCGAAATAGAAGATGAAGCATCCGGTAATGATGACAAAAGATACTTACAGTAGTAATAAAGCTTGTAGATTGTTTTATTGTTAGAACCATCATCATTATTGTTATTATTACCACCATCATCCTCAAACATCCAGTTGAACTGATGTATGCTTTGATATTTAGTATTTTGGAAATATCATGTTTCAAACAAGGTGATCTTCTTCGGGGAGGTCAACTGTGACATGCTGTAACGAACCAAAGGGTTGCATTTGTTTTGGTTTTTTTTTCTCGGTTTCTCTTACATTCGCCTTTTGTTCATTACAGCGTGTCAGAGTTGCCCTCTCTGAAGATGATCACATTTAGTATTATGTTTGTACAATTTTTTTGGCTAAATTTGGCGCACATTGATACTCACTTATACAGCCAAGTTGACTGGAACAAAGCTGGTAGAATGTCGTGCTCAAGGATACAACACATTGTCAACAGTGGTCTGACCGGGGTTCGAACTCGCGATCCTAGGATTACGAGTCGAACACGCTAACCATTCGGCCACTGCATTTACCGGCACTATACAGATTTTCTATTTAATAATTTTATTAAATTTAATTTTAATCAATTTTGCCACAGTAGCCGGGGTAGAGAAACAGAGCAGAGTCATTTGTAGGTCACTAACCCCTAAACAAGTACGACCACAGTTAAAAATCCCAACTGCTTAGAGGCAGACCAGTCGGCTATTTACAAGCATGGCGGGTTTGACTCTGGGATCACCGAAGCCAAATCCTGTCAGTGGTCAGAGTGGGATTTGAACCCGGGCTAACCGCATGCAAATCCGGCACCCTAGCCACTGAGTCACGCTGCCTCCGTTTGAAAATACAATTTTTTCATACGTTTCTTATTTTTATCTTTTTAGAATCCGATTGTGGAGCTTCGCCGTCGAAGAGAAGACGACAAATAAAACAGGTTTGAAGTTTTGAACTAACTGAGTACATTGATGTGTTGTTCTGATGTGTTGTTCTGTTGTGTACTCTGATGTGTTGTTCTGTTGTGTACTCTGATGTGTTGTTCTGTTGTGTACTCTGATGTGTTGTTCTGATGTGTACTCTGATATGTTGTTCTGATGTGTACTCTGATGTGTTGTTCTGTTGTGTACTCTGATGTGTTGTTCTGTTCAGAGCCCGGTTCAGCGCATACGAATGAAAAAAAAAGTGTACTTTTGCTCAGTTTTACGTTTAGCTCCAAATCTTGACAAACCTTATTATTTTGTTTCTACGAGTTAATAACTGTCAGCAATTTAAAACGATTGTTGTTTGCAAATATTTCCTTGTTTACCAGTCGATGTTTTGTCTTTGTGGTTTTTTGGCCGCACAACTTATGAAAATTTGATGATCTCTTTGTGAAGAAATACGTTTATCGCTATGAACAAATGCTGACCGCCTGTGTTTTCTTTGTTATTTAATGCTTTTTGTTACTTTTGTTATCAACTTATTTGAAGTTCTTGCATTTATCCAATGTAATAAATTTATTTATAGATTTGTACGCTTTTTGAATTTCAGGTGTCGTGATATTTGAATATTTTATGTAACATAGTTAGATTATTATCATAGTTGCATTTGTTCGAGATTATGTTGGAATCCTTGAGTTTTTAGTTGCTCCGCTTCGCAATAAACTGCGCCAACATTTTACTTTAGGTAAAGTAAAATTCGTGATATACGAGATAAACAATGAATGAAGAGAAGCCTGAAAGGCATTACAAAGTTAAATACTAGATTTTGAAGCCATCGAAAAAACTTGTTTTCAAGCTTTACGACTATTTGCCAATTTTCTGCTAACGAGCTGCGACTCGAAGACACTTCCGTTTTCTTTACTTAAAAGTTACTGGTTTGAGTAAAATGGCAAATAAAACGCCAAAAAGTACGATAAAAAGGATAATCGAGGTTCAAAAGTTTTTTGTAGTCAGGGCTCGAACTTGCATGCCAATGCTACCCAAAATAGAACGCTGGCTGCTAGATTTTTAGTTTTGTAGTCAGCTGGCCACTAAGAGATTGTGTGGAGCCTTTGTATCTGATTAACTAAGAGTTATTGTTTCAAATAAAATGATATAAAAATAATGATCGATTGAATTTTATCTGCTTTTTGGGGCAAACAAATCTGGAAACAAATGCAATTATTCTTGCGCACAATTACAAAGCTACAAACGCAGACTGAAGTAGTACAAATTACATGTCGAAAATATATATGGCTACAAAACTTGCGCTCTGGCTATCATATTTTTACCTCTGGCAGCCAGCTATCTACTTGAAAAAAAAAGGTTTAGTTCGAGCCCTAGTCATGCAGTTATGATTCGGGGCATGCATTAATGGTTGTAATCTACCGCGTTAATTCACAGATAAACATTTGGGGGAGTCAGGATGGCCGAGAGGTTAGCGCTCGCACCTCCAACCTCTGTGGACCCGGGATCGAATCCTGGGTTTGCATGTGGGCTAAGATTTGTCGATCTTCTTCTGACTCCGAGGGTTTTTCCCGGGGTTCTCCGGTTTTCTTCCCTCCACAAAATCAAATTTAACCAACGCCAAGATTGATCTGTACCGTCAGGGCCATATGTAAAATAAATAAATAAAGTTTAGTTTTAGTTTTGTTTTAGTTTTGCTCCAAAGCCTTAATCCCTTCTTTGTCGTATGCTACAATTTGATAGTTTTTAAACAAAAAACTTAACACTAGTTGGTGGATATTTCAAAGCGCTCTCAATGAGCACGCGATTTATATGTTGCAGGATGGAGAACATCTGATCAAAGATTTTCTGAGTAGCATTTCTAAGCTACCGCTGGACGGAATGACTGAAGACGAAGCAGAGCATGAGATCGACACGCTTCTATGCCAACTCAGAGCGAAGAAGAATCCTTTCGTCCAAGACCTCATGACAAAAAGCTAAGGAATTCTAATGTGTCTGTTTTTCGAGTTTGTTGCTCGATCGTGCTCGATCGATCCTCTTCAACAGTCTCCGCGATTTGTCACAGTTTACCGTCTGTTGTTACATGTTGTTGATTGGACAACCAAAGTTAAACTTTTTGCAACAGTGTTGGTGGAGAAATGAAGGACAGACTGCATTTCAGTTAAAAAAATAGGAAGTTTATCTTAATTGAACTGAGCAGAGCGGAACAAAAATTACCGCAAACATTGCATGAATTGAGCACGTGCCTAGCAAACCACTCGGGGTACGAGAAAACGTTTATATTTTTCTTAAGCTTTAACAAAGTAAATAATGATAAAATCGGTACTACAAGTTGTGGTGTAGTTTATATTACTTTTGGCAGGGAAACAGTTGATAGTGTGTTTTCGTGTTAATATGATAGCCGTGTTTAGCTTTCAAAGGAACGTTTTAAAATTTGTTTAAGATAAATTTTTAAAAAGACTGAAATCGTGTCTTTCGGTAAAAATCACCCCGAACTTTAACTGGGCAATAACACACAGAGATTTTCTTCGACTTCATGCTTTACGTAGACTAAAAAATCAAGGCATTTCGGATAAAATATGAGAGAACATGTTAGATGTCATGTCGAAGATGTGAAATTACTTGCCTTTTGAGGTCAGATACCACAAGTTCGACGAAAACATCTTAATCGATGATAAACTTCTTACAAAAGCCAATTAAGAACACTTCGATTTTTTATGGAAAAGAAGGAATTGATTTTTGACGACCCTTATTTGAACTACCTTGACTCTTTCGACCTCATTCAGTTATCAACACATGCAGAACTTCTAGTTACACAACACACATTGTAGGGCATTTGGTAATGAGAAATTGAGAGTTATCTAAGCTACTGAAGATGAAAAGTAAAACTCTCCCAAGGTTATTCCAAGGAAACTATTGGCTCTGGTTGGGGGAATTAACTAATACTACTAAGACTGACAAGATTAATTGTTAAGTTTATAATCTCGAATATTGACGGTTTCTAGCGTTCTGATTGCTTCACTTGAAATCGGCAATCAGTTCCTACATTGAATTGACCGTATATGGAAACTGACTGCATGTGTAGTCTTCCTAAGCAGAAATAAGGTTCTGAAAAAAGTTTAGCTATCATTTTTAATAATTTATAGGTTTGGGAAGTTCAAGAAATTTATAATAAAACAATTGTTCAATTTGCGCTTGCTGGATATAAGATTCATAATAAGCCAACTCGGCACTATGCACCTCTTTGGCTGGCTACCATCTCAAATCCAATCGCGCGCTCTTGGAATGATTGTTAATTATTCGAGAACTGAAGCAAAACTCGTGAGTTTCTTAGTTGCCTTCCCTGCGCTTGTTTTATATCAACATACTTTTGTTAACCCTATCCTGCTGTTTTCTTAAAAAACAAAGTCATAAAGTCTCAACAAAATTACGAATTTCAGAATTTGTTGAAGAAATAACCATTTTTAGAATCTACGTGTTAAAACAAAGAAAATGAGTGGTCACTTTGTAGATTTTCAAGCAGTGGTTTCAAATATATGGTTTCAAGTTTTTAATTTATGTGAAACCGTTTTAGCAGGATGAGGGCGGAGACAACCTGTAGAAACACCAGCATCACCAGTACCTGTTACAAACAGATACATGTTGAGTATTAGTCATTCCATCAATACGAAATTCTTTCGAGCAGCTCGTCGCAGAAAGACAGGCTACTCGGTCGCCCGTTGATTCCCTGAACACATTGGAAACACGGGCGACGGTTATGTGCTGCTATTCTTGTCTTGTATATAGGGTAGAACTTTCTTCCTTTCTTCAACAACGCGCTACATTCGTTACTAGCGTGATAGAAAGCGCCTCCAGAAGCTATCCAAACTCTCTCTCCGTCTTCCTGTGTGTTTTCGTACTCCAGCCATCCTTTAGGGATGTCTTTAGGCTCTTTCACGCCAAACTGCTCAAGCGTTCCGTAGAACTTGCCATAAAACAGTTTCCTTTGTGAGTCTTTCACTGTGTACCAGTCGTTTCGTTTGCTGGTCAACTGCCATTCTTTTAAGTGCCATTTCAAACGCTTTGTTGCGAGTTCGTGGTTTGACACCACTTCACAGCGCTTGAGGTCAAGCTGTCTGGGGTTTCCGGGTCGGACATCTGCGAGAAGTTCCCATGGGTTTTGTGTTGTGACACCCAGTTTATAGTGGCTACTGTGCTCGATGTCTCCACTGTATTGATTTTGTACCTCCTCCAAGATATACACATAGCCTTGTCCTTCCTCTGCCTCTGGAATACAAGCCTCAACCGATGGTGGTGAAAGAAATTCCAGCCGAAGCAAATTTTGAGTCAGTTGCTCCGCTTCAGTTCTTAATTTCTTGTTTTCATTTTCGAGACGATCGTTCTCCGTTTGCGTTGTATCAGAAGACGCCATTTCTACCTTTTTTAAACCTTGATGTTACTCAGAATGATCACAGGCCGGCGTTAAAGCTACAAGTATCAAACTGCAAGTTTTAAACACAGTTACTTGATTGCGGTGTCGGTTTGAAAGCCATAAAACCAAAGAAAAAAACCGCAACGCTTCGAAAGTGTTTCTTCCCTTCAAAGACAAGTCCAAATTGGTTTAATCTTTCTTTTAAGTATAATCATTTCATGTCAGGTGGTTTTTTGGCTTCAGTTTTTTAGTTTGCCGTCGCCCCAATGGCTGTTGGAAGTCCTTTTCGTCCTAAAGCATTTTTTCCTATGCAAATAATGAATGATCCGAGTAAGTACAAAACAGGTAAATGACTGCGGAGTGCAGAAAGTGGTAATTGTGATGTTATTAAACCGTTGATCTGATTGGCTGAACTTTCAAAATTGACCATATTTTTCTTAGTATTTTTCTGTTTTTAAATTTAAGAAAAAATCTAGGTGAGGAACATTTAAAATCAAAAGGTTTACTTCGCTATTGTTTTGGAGTTCCGAGATTGATTAAATTATTATAGCACAAAAGAAACCTTGCTTGAAAACAGCGTTCCACTGCTTTTTACTTAAAAACTATGTCTTACACTGGTTGATGTATTCTCAGTATGAAAATTTAAACATTCTGGTGTGAGAAAAGCGAAATGCCACAGAACGAATGGAGATTGCCTTGTTCTTAAACGGACCATTACTTAATTTCCTGACCTACTTACTTCCCGCCGCCACCTCCCTTTGTAGATTATGTGTTTAGATTTATTTAGACCAGCTTACAAATAAAGTAGATTTTTCACCGAGAAGAATTTAGCTGTTTCTATGAATTCCGTAAAAAAGATAGCTCAAATTTTGTAATACTAACGCGCTATGAAGTATTGTAATCTTTTATAATATAGACAATTAAATCAATTTGCAATTTACCTTTTACTGAGAAAATGTTTGTCACTTTAAAGAATAATGAATTTGTTAAATGTTCCTAGTATTTTAATTAGTTCGCGTTGAAGTGTTAATACACTCGAAAACAATCGATTTATATTTCAGACCTTGTGTTTGTTTTCCTGTTATAGTGTAATAATTCATCTGATTTTTTCTATTCCGCAGTCGCCTCGACTGAGATATTTATTTTAAGTTTACAGCCAAAACGAAAATTGGCAAGACAAAATAACTTAAAGTAAATTTCCCGGTTAGGTTTAGTGTTTATCCTGGGCTGTCTTCCAAACAAATATAGCATTATAATGAAAATAAGCTGTTCGGGGTAACTAAGAAATTTTAATGATAAAACTTGAAACGCGAAAGAAATTCTTATGGCAATGACACTGTTCTAAGAATTAAGGCGAAGACTAGCCAGGCAAGACACTTAGCTTTCTGTTTATGTCAATCCTGAGCTATCGAAAGCAAACTCTCTGAGGCTTTCGAAGTTTTCACGAGTTTTGTCGAGCCGCATTTTAAGTTTTAATGAACGAAGGTATACATGCTCTATGGCTCCATTTCAAAACCGTGAAACCTATTCATGAAAAAACAAAACGTTAATTGTTTTTATGAATATATTTAAAAAGGGAGTTAAATGTCGTGTGACGTGAAACTTTGGCGATAACTACATGATGTCTAGGACAGCAAACCTCGTTTCGTTTAGAAAATGCGACCTGCAAATTTTACTTGAATCTTGATAAAGATTCTCAACTTAATGTATGAATACTCGTAAAGGCGGAGTTTTGCTGTTATCCCTTGATGCGCCAACCCAAAACCTTTTGTTTTTAAAGATGGAACTTTGGTTTACCTAGGAAATGCTGGCACAAGGACTTTGTGGTATTTTCACGAAAAATTTGATTTGATAAGAAAAATTAGGTCGCAAACAACTTAATGAATTAATAAAAGATTTGAAGTATGTTAACGTGTTTTTGCAGTTTGATTAAGCACTTTCTGGTCCTTCGTGAAGCTTGGAAGATATATTGCTCCGTTTAACAAAGATTCGGTTTTCTATGCACTAGTTCAAAATGGAAGGTTCTTTAAAGATTAGAAGAGAACAAGAAAGACTCGTCATTGAAAATGAGAAATTAAAGGATGAAATTGACCATCTAAGCAGGGTTTTGCTACGGTTGGACTTCGCCTCACCGCCATCGATTCAAACCAGGCTTCCTGTCGCTACAAACGGAAAGGGGTACATCTATATTCTACAAGAGGATGTTCTGCAGTACTGCCGTAACAATCAACCAGGATTTCACTACAAACTTGGTTTTACAACTCAAGCGCCAGAAAACCTTCTTGAAAGACTTCAACAGGGAAATCCCCGGAAGCTGATCCTCAAACGATGCGAGGAAATCTCAAGCTATGAGGAGGCTGAAAGGAAACTGAAGGTCGAGTTAAAAGATTGGCAGCTCTCTGAAGGTCTTGGCTGCTGGTACATCGTGCCAAACATTGATAGGCCTCGTTTCTATGGGAAATTTTACGAGGTTCTCTCAATGTACGACGTGGGTGAGCCCAATGATATTCCGAAAGGATGGCTTCTTTATTCTACAATTCCAGCTCCAATTAATGAAAAGAAAGTGTGGATTGCCAGTGGAGGAACGCTCTACCATGGCACCAAAGATTGTCCAGTTTTAGTGCGAAATGCTAAAACTGTTTACCCGATCTACAAGTCGAAGATTTTCGTGCACAACCGAAAGCCCTGTCGCGACTGCGTCGCCCGTGCTATAAGATCATCTCGTCTTTCAAGGAGTTTGTCTTTCAACGAACATATTTTGCGAAAATGACCGAAAACAGAATATTTGTTTATCTTACTTGATGTCATGTTTACCTGCTTTTGTTTGTTGTTTACTTTCAATAATCGACTAGTATCTGGTTTATTGAAGGACTTCATGTTTTGTCTAATCTCAAGAGGGAAATCAGTATTTGTTTTCATTGCGGAACAAAGTTTGTGGTTTGGAAAACCTGCCTGCTGCCAAACAAAACAAATTCGTTTGTGGTCTGGTTTTATGCTTCGAAGAAATTTTAAATTACTGGAAGCTAAGAAGCTAAGATTTCAAAGGATTTCAAGAGGACTTAACGCAAACGGTCGGAAACTATTTGTTTTCATTGCGGAACAAAGTTTGTAGTCTGGAAAACCTGCATGTTATTTTAAGAAGACAATTTTATAGTGTGTATACAAACGAAGCGAATCCATCTTAACTTAGGTTCAGTTTTATGCCTCGAAAAAAAATTAACTTATAGAACCAGAAGCTAAAATTACAAGAGAAACTGCAATGTAAACCTAATTTTGTTTTATGTTTGTATGTTTCAGAGTATCTGTTTGAGATTTTTTTGGCGTCTCTTCAAATGCATCCTTAAAGATAATTTACAAAACGTGCAAGATGTGAAGAGAGCCGTCATCTTTGAGCTCGCGTTCTAGTTTATGACACCCCAACGTCAAACTCCAGTTATCGAAGAAATGCAAGCGTTCTTGTGACGTTGTTACTGTGTTAGAAAGAAAAGCCTTAGTTCTTATTCTATTGGAAAATTTGACGAAAAATGCAAGCAATAAAAAAGTGTTCACAAGGCAACAGAGCTGATTCCTTTGACCACGTGACGTTGTGACGTCAGACATCAATGCAATATGGCGGCTTCCGTCCTATTTTTTACTCACTTTTGCAGAATATTGATATGCAAATCGCTCTACAAAATCCAAACTGATGTTCTTAAACGTATAAGCAAAAAATGTTTTGATTATGTACAATAAATAACAATATCAAAAAGTGGGCTCAGGAAGGGACAATTCGTGTTTTGTTACATTTGAAGAAAAAAGATAGTTTTCTTCTTTTGAATTATTTCAACTTTCGAAATCGTTGGAACCACGTGTTTGTCAATTTATATTAACTGAGGTTAACAGATTCAACAGAAGTTAAGGGCTAGAAAAGCACTTGAAATTAGTCCCGCCTGTTATGTGATTGGTTCACCCTTTAGCGGCCGTAAACATTACTGTCTTTTTCGGTCTCTTTGGCAGAAAATCGTTTCGAACTTTAGTCTGGGGCCATGAAGCCGGCATTGTTTATATACAAAACACACAAAGGCGGAATAAATCAGTAGATATTGATAAGAAAAAAATCTGGGAGTATTAGTGAATAGGTTGTGTCCACCAGCTCAATAAATGTACAGACTATTTATGCGCAAAAACTGTTTAGAAATCGTTCACAGGTACGTAGCGTGCATCGGTCCTTAGCCGAGAGGAAATAAGGCCTAACCGTTTGCAGGTGTTAGGGAAGGCAGCATCTTCTCCTCAGATATTTTAAGACTCGGAATCGTGGTCCGGGCTTCTCTCGCCTTACCAACTGGGCTAACCAAGAGGTTTCTTGGCTCAGGATTACAGATAACAGAACGTTTTAACCCTTACTCTTCTAATATTTTAGAAATCAATATAACAATATCTCGACAAAATTACAAACTTCAGAATTTGTTGAAGCCGTGGTCATTTTCAGAATCTGCCTAAGCGAAGAAAATGGTCAGTTTATAGGTTTTAAAGCAGTTGTTTTAAAGTAAGAAAGTTTTTAGTTAGTGTGAAACTGTTTGTAGCAAGATAAGGGTTTACAAGCAAACAAAGCGCAAAGGCCCCTCAAATTTTCTCTACAAATACAAGGCCGGCGTTGCGGGGGGGGGCTGCCATCCCCCCCCCCCCTCCCCCCCAAAAAATATCTCGGAATATTGTTACAACTTTTTATTTTTGTTCACTTTTATCAAGACTGAAAGTCTAGAAATAATTGGAAATCGTCGCCGAAAATTATGAAATTGACACAAATCAAATATCTTTAAGTATAATACGAGTATAGTTTGCCAAATTCCCCAGGGAAGCATGCCCCCGGACCCTCCTTTGAGGCTCGCGCCTGCTTCCGTGTAAGAATGAAAAATTAGCATTAAGGGACAATTGCAGACAAATGTATGTGTGTATATGAAATCATCCTAATCAGTGGTTTAAATTGTTATTGAAAAACTCAAGGCGTCGATCAGAATTATATTGTCTGGTGGTCAACCGATTATCATACTCCCGGAATTTCTCGGAAATATTGCAACGGCTTCAACAAAGCGGAGTTTACTACACAATTCCGCTTTATTATATTGCCTTGTTTGTTCTTCTCCGACCTTTTTTGGCCTGCGGTGGAAGGGGAGTGGGGGTGGGGGATGGGAGGTTGCGACCAATGAATGCCGTTTGTTATGAATGAAGGTATTTTAGTTTTATTGACCTCAGGCATTTGACGCAAATGAACACGGATGTTCTCGTAATAAACACCAAATTAAAGGTGTATTTAGCAGTTTCTTTAACTTTTAAATATTAGGTTAGAACAATATTCCAACATGCGAAACTACGTTCGTTTTGCTTTACTTGAAATTGTCACCCGGCAATTACTCTCACTTTTTAAATTAGATTTGAATTAATACGAATATCAAATTAATTTTTGAACATCTCTAAAATCCTAAACTACCAACCTGCCTCTGGCCTCCTAGAACTTAAAACTCACAGAAAATATCTGTATATATTCAAGATGCTATCCTTTTCATTCAGTGGTTCAAATACGATTTTAAAAACACTCGGGCCAGGTTCCTCAAAACCCAATTAGTGCTAACCCAGGGTTAATTACCATGACAACCAATATATTTTGTTAAGAGTTAAATTAATCGGGGTTTTGAGGAAGGTAGTCCGTTAATCGGACCGGATGGTTTTCCGACTTGGATCAACTCGGATCAACGAAAAAAATTAGAAAATGCAAAAATCATGGAAACTAAAACCTCAATTTAAAAAAATATACCGAGACTGTCGCCCAAAAGACCGTAAATTAGACCCCTTGCCTTTTTAACGGTCTAATTGTCGCAATGATTTTTGTTTTGTAAATTTTAATATTTTGTGGTCGATCCGAGCGCGGATCGTCAGCCGACTAACGTTCGGTCTGATTTTTTGTACCTGCCTCAAGCATGTACGTTATAAGATACAGCGCACAGTATACAGCAGCACCTAAAGGCGATTTAGTTGAATTTCAGCCATTGAAGAAAAAAATAAAAACACTGCCGACTTGAGCAAAATTTTACTTGTTTTAAGAAACAGGAAAAGTGTATTTAATCTGCTTTTCGCAACTCTTCGAAAACTATACTGTTTACGGGCTTTAATTCTGAGACGGTTCATGACCTACGTTAAAGAAAGTTTTTTAAAATCTTTTTCTGTTCAGAGAGTGGAACGAGAACAAAGAAAAAATGAGCTATACAAATTAGAAAAGAAGAAAACTTTTTCTTTTCAACCGTTGTCGCCGGCGGTCGGTTTCACTTTAACACATTTTTCTACGTGCTATTGTGCGCATTGTGTTCTTATTTGTAGTAGCCGAATTTTCATTTACTTGAAATCGCTTCCCTGTTTAGACTTTTTTGAAAATTAATCTCAATATCTGGATAAAAAATTTCTGTGTGAAAAGCGAATCAACAAATGTAAACAGTCTAAGCTATTCTGCCTCAGGTTAAATACACATCAAGTGTCAATCAATTTGTGGTAAATTTTATAATGGTCACGAGTGGTGATTTCGAAATTACAAAGTACTGAAATTTGTTTCTCGTTTCAGACAAAGCAAGTATTTGGGTGTGGAAAGCATACAGTCCGCAGGTCGCAGCTACACTCAAAGCTGGCATCATGATTCTCAAACCAAACCTTGAGAAAGTGAAAATCAGGTTTTATCATACAGTACTGTTTGTAGTGTCGGTTATTCTGGCGATAGTTGATCTTGGTAGCGACATTGCAGTGTGTGTTACGTACAACAAACAAGGCCAGAAGCTCGAATTCGCCGTCAGTCTTAGCATTATATTGCTTGCTCTTGTGATTACTAGTGTGGTAGCGATTTACTGGAGGAAAAAAGCGAAAAAGAAGACAACACGCTGTGATATTTGTAGCATTGCAGTCGGTGGAGCGCTGCGGTATGATATGAAAATGGCCTCCTACTGTATCAAGAAATACTGCTGTTGTAATGTGTTTGTGAAAAAGAAGAAAGCTGAACACGAAGAAAATCTACAAGCTGAGTCATTTTATATGAAACTGCTTGATGCACTTTTAGAGAAAGGCCCTCAGTTGATACTTCAAGTCTTCGTGATCACAGTCCAATCTGCGTCAATATCCATTTCGTTCGCACAGGCATTTTCTCCTGGTTTATCGTTTGCGAGCTTTCTTTGGCTTCTCTCTTCATACCAATATTTCGCAGAACTCGAAAGCGCAAAGCAAACCTGGAAAATGCGTTTTTCTATGTTTATTTACAACGCTTGCCTCGTAGCAGCTCGATTTGGTGCTTTCATCTTCTTCATGAACAGGTTCCGATTTTGGGTGATAGCTGTTGTCGGAGGTCATATGATAATTCACGGCGTGATCACTCAAGTGGTTGCTTTCTTCCAGAACGATCCATTTATAGACGAAGAAGAAGCAGATGACAAAGGTCAAAAGAAGAAAACCATTTGCGACCAAATATATTACTTCCTTCAACTAGTGGGGTTGAGTTTTATGAATGTTTTGATTTTCATATCTCCCCGCGGTTACAAACCTCGTTTTCGAGTAATATTTTCGTTCGTGTGGTATTTGGCCTTGTACTCGCTTGAAAATGCCGCTCTAGTTTTTTTATATTACAAGTACAGAACCCAGGAACACTCGTATGATGTGAAAATACTAGCTCTTGTTATAGCTGGTAGTGTCGTCGGCTCGGTTCTAAGATTTGTAGCACAGTGGAGAAACTTGTCGTAGTTTTTTTTACGTCTGAGAGGAGAAGCTATAAAGTGGAGTATTGACTACGACAATGTAAACAGAAAAATATACAGAATGATAAATTTTTGAAAGCATTAGAGAAATATTGATAGTTTGAGCTATTCAGAACATTACTATGAACAGTGAAATGAAAGTAACAATCGCCGTCAAGTTTGCGGAACAATTCTAATTTTAGGCGCGTGTTGTCACACAGTCGTTGCGAGAAAGTAGTTTTTTTAAACAGAAAATATAAAGGTTTGAGGAAAAGGCGGTCTAGAAATGAAATAAGGATTAGCCGGGATAGAAAACCGAGGATAATAATTCCAAATTCGAAGTCTTCATCCCAGGACAAACGTAGCTTGTGTACTGTAACGCATGTGATTTAAAATACCACTAAAGTTTTGTAGAAAATATTTCAAACAGGATATCGCCATATTACCCGAAACTGTTTTAATTATCAGTTTAATATTCCGTTAATCTGGTACTCTGGTTGTAGTCTAGTCGCGCAAACAAAAGCAACATTTGGAAAGGAATCTCAGATTTTATAACAAATGGTAAAAATTTCTGCACTGTGCCCCCCCCCCCAAAAAAAAAATTTTTTTTTGCTTTCGTCACTAATGATTTTGTTTAAAGTGGCTATATAGTAAGAGTTAAAAACAGTAATTTTTCTCACTCCAGCGAAAGATCAGATACATAACAGATAGCAGGCCGAATCTTTTTGATTTTGAAGGCCGAGAAGTAGTCTAATTTCGCCCGTGAACTTCGACTTTTTTTGTCGGCCATTAATAAAGGCCGAATCGCTTTCATGATATTGCGAAAAGCGGAAATGACGTCACTCCCTCAACACATTTCAAAGGCAGGAAAGAGCACAAGGTCGCAGAGTTCACGTAATCGTTTTACGCATTCAAATACACTTTTTGCTTTAAAATTTTTGACTTTACAAATTGGAGATGACTGGAAGTAGGTGTTCGGTAGCTGGATGCAGTAACAGGAAAGACGACAGACTGGGCATTTCTTTGCACGGTTGTCCCTCGCAACAGTCGCTGAGAAGAAAATGGCTGAGTTTTGTTCAGTTGCACCGTGATAAGTTTAACCCAAAAGGTTCTTTCACAGTATGTTCAGCACACTTTCCTCGTACAGCATTCGAAAGAGCTTTTTTCGTACCTGGACAACAAAGAACTCTAAAGAAAGGAGCTGTGCCGTCCATTTTCAAGCCAAAGTTCTCGCCTTCCCCGGTCTCGGCACGAATGAGGAGAAAGGTGAGTCGAGGAAAAGTATTGAATACACAATTGTATATTCATATTCGAGGTTTTTTATGCTACGCGAAACAAAGCAAACTGCCGTTTTTTTAGAAAATTTAGTTTGCTTACTTGCTCGATCGCGTTTTCGAGCTTATATTTAAACACGTGTACTCACCACGCGACGGTGGAAATTTTCACATCTCATTTTTTTGATATTATAATTTTGTGGTTAACGAAACTATTTTTGCAATTTAAGTGAAAACTAGTGTGAATTTTTCTCTATTTTACAGGTGGTTCGAGAAACTCTCGATGCATCAAATTCAACGCGCAGAACACTGAACTACTCCGGTTCGGATAGCACGCCAGCAAATGTACCGGTAAGTCATTCGGAAGTCGCTTTAAAATCGAAACTTCGATATATCTCTTGAACTAAATAGAAAAACAGACAGTTGAATCAAAAGGTTTGTTATGTTCGAGCTAAATACAATTACTATAGCTAGTAATCATGTCGGTGGCATGACCGATCGAAACTTTGATGAATGTCACTTTCGCCGCGCCGGTCGTATTTCAGTTTTATTGTAAACAACATAAGTAGAGTCTACTAGATCCGAAGTACTTTTATTTGATACTTTTTTATTTTCGCTTCCCAGATTCAGCAACCCGTCCAACCCTCGACGTCTGAAGCTGACATGTCACAACCACTCGCAGGTTCTCAAACAGCAGTGACTGATCTTCAAGTTCAACCGGAAACTGTCGGCAAAAGCGTGACTGCTGAAATCGTAATTTTAATTCTTAATTGAGAAATGAACTTTTTTGTTTTCACTGGAATCAGTACATTAATGAAATTATGCAAGTTGCTGTAAGGTTTGAGGTGTGCTCAGTTTGTAAGTGCTAACAACGAAGTACCAATGTCTACTATTAATTCGTTTTTATTTCTTTCTAAAAATCATAAACATTTTAAGTCAGATAATTACAAATATAACATGTAAGTGCTTTCGCTA
>JAOBAT010119768.1:0-13598 GCA_026413305.1 Hydrozoanthus tunicans
TAAAACTTTTACATATTGCCAAAGCACTTTTTTTTTTCGAATACAAATATGAGTAATATAAATGCATCAACAAAATAGTAGTAGCAGTAGTAGTAGTAGTAGTAGTAATAGCAGTAGCAGTAGCAGTAGCAGTAGTAGTAGTAGTAGTAGTAGTAGTAGCAGTAATAAGCGAATGAGATACAAATGCTTTTGAAAACTTTATTTGTTTAACAGCGTACGAAGTACACGGATGTGGTTACATGTTTGTATATCGTTTACCCCAAGGCAGACAACCCTGATGATAAACAAAACAACTTTAAATGCATGCAAACAATTAATATCACCTCACAGTTTTCATCCTAAGGCACAGAGTTCTCAACTGACAAAAAAAAATGATCTAGTTAAAAAGGAACAGAGTACATTTTTGCTTTTTGGTCACTTGTAATTTTCTGATCCTTCAACAATTTCATTTTTTTAATCACCAGCTTTCAGCAATTTGTCCAAGCATTTTATTATTGACTGAAATATCCAAAAGTGTTGCATCATCTTGCAACATTTTTAGGTGATAAATCAAGAATGCCCTCTGTTTACCATTATTGGCAATTCTCTTCTAAATTTAAGACATTTCTGTCATTTCAAACTGCAGCTTTGACCCCAGTTCCTAGTGGTCTCAAAATGTAGATAACTGTTGTGTATAAAACGAGTATCAATGCTGAATAACAAGCAAAATTTAGTGTTTAAAACTGAGGCTGGGCTTAAAAAGACCAAAGCCAAAACATAACTAATTCGAGCTGTTCGTATTTCGATTCATTGTTAAGATCAGCTATCATTCTCAAATGGAAGTTATTCTATGCTATGGAAATGCGTCCAAACTAGGAAAAAATACCACTCTAAAGAATGTACCAAAAAAATGTTTCTTCAAGAAGATTAGCTAATCACAGTATTGACATTTTGTGCCTAAATTCTTACTCTCGCTTGAATATTCGAGAACAAAAAGAGGTAGTATACGAGTAGGCAAACCAAAGTTTACCCGACAGGGGTGGGCACAGGGCTAGATTACGAAGTGTACTTTCTGGTGTATCGGCTATAGGACGCCGCTGTGGGTCTCCCTGAGTAGTAAGAACTCCCGGATGAGCTGTACGCTGATCCATATCCGGTCCGAGCCCCGTAGCCTGTGGTGCTTCTACCAACGTTGAAGTTGTAGGTTGATGTGGGTCGGCTTCCCCCGCTTGTTGCCCTGCGGCGGCTAGCGCTGGCAGCTGAACCGCTGTACATCGACATCGTAGACTCGCCTTGCCTGCTGCCGCTCTCAACTGACCCGGTTTTCTGGGTCAACATGGTCTTTGTTTCAGGTGACTGGACTTTTGGTGTTGAGGTGGCACTTATTCCTGCAATATAGGCCGTGTCCTCGCCTTCCAGTGTGGTCATATTCTTGGTTACCGTTGTGGTTGTGGCGGAGCTTGAACTTCCGACAACCTGAGTCAGTAAACAACAAAAAAATCCTATAACAATTTAGTGGCACACTTAATTTAACCCCGGTAACAAATCTTTATTTATCGTCGTTATGCAGGGAGTGGTTGCCCATTTTCCCAAGCCAGTGGCTTTTGTTTAGTCGCTCGACGGCACAGATCTCGGCGTGAAAGTCTATTTTGTGGAGGGAAGAAAACCGTAGAACCCGGAGAAAAACCCTCAGTCAGAAGAAGATCGACAAATCTTAGCCCACATGCAAACCCAGGATTCGATCCCGGGTCCACAGAGGTGGGAGGCGCGAGCGTTAACCACTCGGCCATCCTGACTCCCCATTAACTGGTAACTCGTAGTCTTAAAGAAAGTTGAAATTACTTCGAGTTATCGGGGTTTCGAGTTATAAGGGTTAAAATTACAGTAAATATATGAGGCAAACCTTAGGGGAAATTCAGACTTAAAGAGGGTTCGATTTTTCGGGTTTCGACTGCAATAACTTGTGTTATTTCCTCTACTTACTGCTAGAGAAGAAACTTGTACAATGACAGTGCCAAGTTCCAATCGTTTTCTACAACTTCGAAAGTAAAATGACGTGACAAGATCATGACAAATGTTATTCACGTTATTATAAAAGGTCAGCGGAATCCGAGACATGCGCAAACGCTTTACAGCGCATCCTATTCATCTTACTAGTCTAATTAGTCACTTAATTAGCCGGCGAGTTTCTCCATAGTGTTACATTAAGTGAACCACAGCAGTTCGACAGGACGCTAATCCATCGCGACTAGCCCTAAGCAGAAGCAGGTACTCATTAAAAAAGCTGAGCCGACTGGAACAAGTCCGGTAAAGTGTCTTGCTCAAGGACCCAACACAGTGGTCTGGTCGGGGCTCGAACTCGCGACCCTAGGATTACGAGTCGAACACGCTAACCGCTCGGCCAATGTACCACCGACAGCAGTGTACAAGGAGGATCAGAGTACTTGTATAATACCAGAAACTGGTTCTAGAGAATGGTGGAGACAAGCTTACCCCAGAGCTTTTTCCTTGGTCTGAGGTGCCACTGGTAGAACGCACGGTGCGCTGAATAACATAGGAACTAACTGGCTGATACTCGTGCTTCAGCACCTCCTTCAGGCGCAACTCAGCCTTCTCGTAAGCTTCCTCTGCTACGTAAAGCTGCTTCTTCAAGCTCTCGATCTCCTGCTGATTGGCTGTGATCTTCAGCCTCAAATCGCTCACCATAGCGTCCTTCCCCTGAGTGTTGCTGCTGTAGTATTCGATCTCGGACTTGAGTTCGCGGATTTCTTTTTCCAATTTGTAGCAGTATTCTTGTTTCTCCCACAGTCCCTGCTTGATTCGGGTCTCCATGTCCTCTTCCAGCTTTACCTTTGCAGCCAACAAGATATTGTAGTCTTGTTCCAGTTTCACGTTCTGCAAAATAATTAAAACAATAATGTTAGCCTAACCTTTATCACTGCAACTAATCTCAATCTCATTATAACTACAACAGTGGTCCTACCACGGCTCCAGCTCGCTATCCTAGGATTACAAGTCGAGCAGCTTTACTTCTGAGGATGACATCATTACTACGTAAAGTAGCAGAATTCTCTCTGACGTCATTACCTAGTGCCATTTTGCAGACGGAGGAAAACGGGAGTACCCGGAGAAAAACCTTGGAGTCAGGTTGAGATTGACAAATCTCAGCCCACGTGCGGAGCCCAGAATTCGCTCCCGGGTCGTTGGAGGTTGGAGGCGCGACTGATGAGAACTCCCTAAACACGCAAACCGCTTGGCCCCTGTACCGCCGACTGATTGCTCTAAAAATCCTTTTTTCTAAACCAAAGTAGAAAAATACTAGGATGCAAAACTATTGCATCGCGCATGCAAAAATAGTAATGCCGGTATTTGAAGACTTGGGACCCAACTGAATACATTGTCAAACGGTAGTCTGAATCGTGGATATATAGGTGAAAAAATTAATGATTCACAAGTTGAGAGCTCTGAGAGAATTCTTAGTCACTGACGGAAACCGAACCTGCAATCTCTGATTACCGGTCAAATGCTCTACCCACCGAGCTACAGAGACTCACATGGGGAGCCGAGTCACTGGTTAAGTTCTTGTCTATTCCAACTTGACATACGTCTCGCAAACTGCTCGCTCGATATGTCACGATCTAATATATCGAGTGGGAATAGACAAGAACTTAACTATTGACTTGGCTCCCGATGTGAGTCTCTCAAATAGTTCTGTAACCAGTTTTGTACTGTTTATAAAGTTTTTTGCGCCTAAGATATTCCGTGCCTTGTGTTAGTCGCGCCTTAGATCTCTCGTATAAACGACCCTTTTGTGATCTAGTATAGTCTAACCTTTACGTTTGATTGTTCAGACTTAATCTTTCCGATCTCCAAATTCTTAGCAGAAATTTCCCGCCTCAACAACTCGATTTCAGATCGTAGTGATGTGATCATTGTCTCCTTCTCTTGGACTTCTTTGCGGTAGACTGCAACTCGGCTCTCGATCTGCACGGACACATTTTGTTCGCTGCTTGACTTGTATTGGATCATTTGGGCGCGGATCGAGTCTCGTTCTTTCTGGGTCTCAACCAGCTGAAGTTCCATTTTGGTTACCTATACATTAAGCACATTAACCAGTTTTAATTTCAACCTGCTGACAAATGCTGTAATTTCTACCGCTTTTGACTTTTTAAAGAGATCAGCAGTGAAATTCAGTTTTTTTTGGCTGGGAATTTAGCCATAACCATCAATACATAACTGTTTGTCAATACCCCTGTTGTAATCACTGTAATTGTTGTTATAAATAAAAGATGGTCGCGACCGCGCAGGGGTACAAATTTTATCTTCGAGTGCTAAAAGTATCTTCCACGAATGAGCCACGCGAATGAGAGAAGTACTTCCAGCTCTCGAAGATGAAGTTCGTATCACCAAGCGGCCATGTAATGTTTTGTTTTATTTTATAGATGCTAATGAAGTTTCAAAAGACCGCGCGCCTAAACGGGAAGCTCTCTTGTAATTGGCTTATACTGTAATGTTAGTAACCATGGCGACACCAATATCCTCACACGTGAAAGATAAAAATAGCATCGATCTGCGCACGCACGATGAAGATGTGATTTTTTGGAAAAGGAAAAATCCTGGTATTTCATCAGTATCTTTATAATAGAGATTGTTGTTACTATTACCAATGGTATTGTTTTCATCATCACCATTATAGTCATTATAGCTATTACCACTACCAGCATTATCATCACTACCTTGGTTTAGTCACTGGAACCAACAAATAATGAATAAGTGACTAAAATCAACTACTGATAGATCATCAGTCAACCAAAGAGCAAAAAAAAATCTTTCAAATGCTAGAGTATGGAATGTCGACTCAATGTCATAAATCTAGTATTGAAAAACTCTGATAACGCTGTTTTGCACTTTCTTAACCAGGCACAGATCTTGCCAACACTTACGTCAGCTAACTATATTTTACACTTCTTTCTTGAAAGAAATATTCTTGTTAAGAAATATTTCTCTTTCTAGCAGTGTTCCAGTTCTGTTTATTTCTAGCTTTAAACCCTTATATTAGAATATTCCACTTCTTTCGAGGAGTACGAAACAGGTTCTTAAAGATAATGAGTTGCCCTCAGTTAGTAGAAGACAGACCACAACACCGGGATCACCCGACTCTTTTTTCGACAAGTGGTGTGGGTTCTTTTAAGTCCCCGAATAGGAGATCGAGATACTGGGCCTACGGTTTAAAGTCCTTAATCGAGAAGATGCGAAGGTCTAACCGTTTACAGATGTTACAGCAAAGGCAGCACCTGCTCCTCAGTTGTTTTAAGACCCTGAGTCCGGACCGGGAATCGAACCCGGGCCTCCCGCACGAAAGACTGGCACCTTACCAACTAGGCTAACCAGGCGGCGGTTAGATAAACAGCAAGCCTGGTTTATTTATTACTGTTAGTTTCCAAGCTAACGTGCCCTGCACATGTACTAACCTTCTCCTTTAGTCCTCGAAGTTCAAATTCAAAAGAATATTTCTCTTTGGAAAAGCTGTCCTTTTCCTTGACAAGGCTTTCGTACTTCATTTTGTATGACTCAACTTGGGTGAAATCCCGTTTCAGTCGGTCAATTTCTCCACGCAGCGTCATTACTTCTGAACGCAGGCCGCTAATGACTGATTCCTTCTCGTACATTTCTTTGCGATACACCTCCATTCGGCTTTCAACAGCCTGGTTCATTTCTATGTCGCTCTTAGACTTCACTTCGACTATCTGTGAACGGAAAGAATCCCTCTCCTTGTAGGCCTCTTTCAACTGGATCTCAAAGTTTGACAGCTGTGAGAGTAAATCATTGATGAAATGTAAGTACAAAGAAATTGTCGCTTGAAAAGCAAACTGATCGGCGGTTTTTATGAAAGCTTTGGCCACAAAATGTATCAACTACGACAGAGAGACTGTCCAATTTGAAGTCGTGTTACTTTGTACGCCCTTGAACATCAAAAACTACTTAGGGACTTAAAAAGGAAAAGCATTGCTATAGTTGTTTATTTCAATCAGAGCACATAATCTGTACTTGGTGGCAGATGAGGTCCTGGGAAAGACTGACGTCACTCTCGGGACTGAGCACATGTATCTTTACTCACTACGTGGGCATTCGGAAAAACTTTGGAATTTTCCCTTTTGTTGCGCCCTTTGTAATTTTTGTTCGTTTCTGTGGTTTTTAAACACTCTAACACCACAAAGACCCTAGAACCCAGGCCAACCCGCCCAGCCCCAGGAATTCGTACTTTGAAGCGCATAAAACAGGACATGGAGGATTAAAACAAGAAGATAAAGTTTACCATCATTCTTGTCACTATGAAATAACGTAACTAAAGCAATTTTTTGTATATATGACATAGACGTTTTAAGAAATTGCGATTGTTTTATTAGAGAGAAGAGATGATCAATCCCCTGACAAAGTCAAAGTTCAATGCCTTGGCTGCTGCAACGACATTAAGTCCCTACTCAACCTAACTTAGGAACTCTGAGGGGGAGGCAAAACAAGGCTAAAACGGTTTTTTGCTCCGGTTCATCAAGTGCAAAGGCTACTTGAAACACACTTCACCGTGGCACGAATTGCTCTGTTTTCAAAACAGTTCAGGTTTTTTCTAAACAAAAAGTGTATTCAAAAGTTAAATGGCAATAGAATCATTGTGTACCTTCTCTCGCAAGTGTCTCATCTCGTATTCCATTCCACTGATACGGTTTTCTCTCTCGGTGATTTCTCGTCGGAAAGATTCGGTCTTGCTCTCAATCTGTATTGTTACGTCATGCTCACTTCTCTTTTGAACGTCCGTGATCTGGTACTCTAGAGCTTTGATTTTCTCCTTCAAGACACGGATTTCGTACTCATAAGCGTTGATCTTGCTTTCTCGTTCAGCAATCTCGCGACGGTAACTTTCAGTCTTGCTTTCCACTTGGACTGTGATATCGTATTGGCTCTTGGTCTGCACTTCAGTGACTTGGTACTCCAGTGAAGCAATTTTGCTCTTCAGCTCTCGCATCTCGTACTCGTATGAACTAATCTTCGAGTCCTTCTCTGTCAACTGCTTCATGTATGTTTCAATGCGCTTCTCAACTTCAACTCTGACGCTGTTATCAGTTGTCGACTTAAGCTCGTAGATTTGACTGCGGAAAGAATCTCTTTCCTTGTATGCAACTTTAAGTTGATCTTCGAACCCACAAATCTTGTCTCTCATGCTCTTAATCTCAAACTGTAGCCCGCTGATCATTCCTTCTTTCTCGGTGATTTCTCTACGGAAGGATTCCGTTTTGGTCTCAATCATGATTGTCGTGTCGTGCTCACTCTTTTTCTGCGCTTCAACAATTTGGTATTCCAGAGATGATATTTTGTTCTTCAAATCTCGAATTTCAAACTCGTAAGAGTGGACTCTGGAATCTTTCTCTGCCAGTTGCTTCATATACATTTCTGTACGTTTCTCAACTTCAACTCTGACGCTGTTATCGGTAGTTGACTTGAGTTCGTATATCTGAGCGCGGAAAGTATCCCTTTCAGTAAAGGAATCTCTCAGCTGAATCTCCATACCAGAAATCTTCTCTCGCAG
Source organism: Hydrozoanthus tunicans (assembly GCA_026413305.1). Taxonomy (NCBI): domain Eukaryota; kingdom Metazoa; phylum Cnidaria; class Anthozoa; order Zoantharia; family Hydrozoanthidae; genus Hydrozoanthus; species Hydrozoanthus tunicans. Next base: position 7,562 of record JAOBAT010119768.1, read on the forward strand.
ACTCTTAATTTCGAACTGCAGGCTGCTGATCATTCCTTCTTTCTCGGTGATCTCTCTTCGGAAGGACTCGGTCCTAGTCTCAATCATGATTGTTGTCTCGTGTTCGCTCTTCTTTTGAGTCTCGGTGATACGGTACTCCATGGCTGTGATCTTTTCCTTCAGCATGCGGATTTCGTATTCATAGGCACTGATCTTGCTCTCCCGATCGGCAATTTCTCGACGATAGGACTCGGTTCGGCTTTCAACTTGTATCGACAGATCGTATTCGCTCTTCTTCTGTACCTCTGTGATTTGGAACTCAAAGGCGTGGATCTTTTCTTTCAGTGCACGAATCTCAAGCTCATATCCACTGACCTTAGAGTCCTTTTCTGCTAGTTGTTTCATATACATCTCTGTGCGCCTTTCAACTTCTACTCTAACGTTGTTGTCGGTAGTTGACTTGAGCTCGTAGATTTGAGTGCGGAAAGTTTCTCTCTCAGCGTAAGAATCCCTCAGCTGAATCTCCATACCAGAAATCTTCTCTCTCAGACTCTTAATTTCGAACTGCAGGCTGCTGATCATTCCTTCTTTCTCGGTGATCTCTCTTCGGAAGGACTCTGTCCTGGTCTCAATCATGATTGTTGTCTCGTGTTCGCTCTTCTTCTGAGTCTCGGTGATACGGTACTCCATGGCTGTGACCTTTTCCTTCAGCATGCGGATTTCGTATTCATAGGCACTAATCTTACTCTCTCGATCGGCAATTTCTCGACGGTAGGATTCGGTTTTGCTTTCAATTTGAAGTGTTAAATTGTATTCACCCTTTCTCTGCTCTTCAACGATTTTGTACTCCAGGCTTGAAATCTTTGCCTTCAGGTCACGAATCTCTACATCGTAGCCACTGATTCTTGATTCTTTTTCACTCAGTTGCTTCATATACATCTCCGTACGTTTCTCGACTTCAACCCTCACATTGTTATCAGTAGTTGACTTCAATTCATAGATTTGGCTTCGGAACGAATCTCTTTCCTTGTAAGAATCCCTGAGCTGGATTTCAAGTCCAGATATTCTCTCTTTCATGCTGCGAATTTCATATTCAAGACCAGTGATCGCATTTTCTTTCTCGACCACCTCCTTTCGGTACACTTCTGTTTTAGATTGGATTTGTACGAATGCGTCTTGGTCACTTTTCTTTTGAACCTCGGTGATGCGATATTCCAGAGAAGAAATCTTCTCCTTCAGCATGCGGATTTCATACTCGTAGGAGCTGATCTTGCTATCCCGGTCGGCAATCTCACGATGGAAGTGCTCCGTTTTGCTCTCAACCATAATTGACATTTCATACTCACTCTTTTGTTTCGCCTGAGAAGCTTCCATCTCAATCATGGTAACCCTTTCTCTGAACGAGCGTACTTCCTGTTCCAGGGTGTTTATTCTGGACTCCTTCTCGGATAACTGCTTCATGTACATCTCTGAACGCTTTTCCACCTCAATTCTCAAAGTGCTATCTGCAGATGACTTCAACTCGTACACTTGGCTACGCATGGAGTCTCTTTCTTTGTAGGCTTCGGTCAGCTGGAACTCAAAGGAGGAAATCCTTTCTTTCAGCTGGCCAATCTCATGCTCAAACATAGTAATCCTGCTGCTCTTTTCAGCAATCTCTCTGCGGTACGACTCGGTCTTGCTTTCAATTTGGACCACCAACTCAGTTTCGCTTCGCTTAGATTCTTCAGCCATTCTGTACTCTAGGGCGGAAAACTTGTCTTTCGTTGTTGACAGCTCGTACATCAAGCTGCTAATTTTGGAGTCCCGTTCAGAGATTTGTTTTAAGTACATCTCTACACGCCTCTCGACCTCCACTTTCAACTCGCTGTCGTGAGATGATTTCAATTCGTAGATCTGTGAGCGGAAGGAGTCTCTTTCTATACAAGTCTCCCTCATCTGGCCTTCGAAACTTGTAATTTTCTCTTGTAAGATACGAATCTCGTATTCCATACTCTTGATCCTGTTCTCTTTCTCGGCAATCTCTCTCGTATACACAGCGGTCTGGCTCTCGATTTGCAAAGTGATATTAGTTTCACTTTGCTTTCGTATTTCCTTGATCTGGAATTCAAAAGTGTTGATCTTTTCTTTCAATGTGCGGATCTCGTATTCATACATGATAACTTTGCTCTCTTTCTCTGCAATTTCCTTGCGGTAGCTTTCCGTTTTGGATTCAAGCTGAAACGATAGGTCGTGTTCGCTCTTGTTGTGTACCTCGGAAAGCTCGTATTCCAAGGAAGATGTCTTTTCTCGTAGAGATCGAAGATCAAACTCTAAGGTACTGATTCGGGTGTCACGCTCAGAGATCTGCTTAAGGTAGACCTCGACTCGCTTCTCGAGCTCACTTGAAATGAATCGCTCATTCTGGGTTTTGTAGTCAACAAGCTGCGTGCGAATGTTATCTCTTTCTTCATAGGCGCTTTTCAGTTGTGCTTCCAACTGGAGAATTCTTTCCTTCAAGTGCCCCATCTCGTATTCATACATTGCCAGCTTACTGTCCTTGTCGGCTATTTCTCGGCGATACTCTTCCGTCTTTACTTCAACCTGGAACGCGACACCGTGATCATTGCGTTTTGTCCCCTCTGTCAGCTGGTATTCCATCGAGGAGTACTTCTGTTGCAATGACTGCAGCTCCACTTCCAAACTATTGATCTTGGTTTCTTTCTCAGAAAGCTGCTTCAGGTAGACTTCAATGCGCTTCTCAAAGTCTGATGCAACGCTGGAGTGCGTGGAAGAATAGTAGTCGACACTGTGGAAGGAGAGACTGCTCTTCTCAAACTCTGACGCAGCTAGCTTTTCTTGAAGTCGGCGGATCTCAAACTCCAAGGCCGAAATCTTAGCATCTTTTTCAATGGTGTCACTGTGATAGGATGAATGGTGCGTAATCACATCAAACGAGGTGCTGCGGTTAGCGCTTTGCTTTAGTTCCGCCTCCAAAGACGCCACCTTTCTTTCCATGGACTGATTTTTGAACTCAAGTTCGCCAATTTTACTGTCTCGCTCAGTAACTTGATGGAGGTATGTCTCGACATGTTTTTCAACCTCTTCTCTGATGCTGTGTTCATTCTTGGTCTTGTATTCAATCATCTGAGTGCGGAATGACTCACTTTCCTAATAAACACAGAGCAAAAAGGGTAAAAGAAATTAGCTATAATGCCAAAAAGTTTTGCTGTGCTAAGATAAAAAACTATAGAAGCAAGCGAAGCAAAAAAAGGGTGAACAACAGCAGGTTCCTAGACATGCTTGCACGAAATCGTATCCAGCGTGGTCGATACTCCATTTTTTTCTATATTTTTACTACTACCATTATCAGCATCACTGTAACTAACATTATTATCACTGGTGCTATAAATATCATTGGCGTTAGATCGTTGTCGTTATCATTTTTATTATAACTATCATTTTTGTCTTGTAAGCATCTCTTAACTTCATCTCATGAAAGAAACATATCCAACGCTGTGTTATTATCTCTATACTTATCATTATCAGCATTGCAGTCAGTATCATTATCAATATTACTGTCAGTATCAATTTCATAATAAATATCACTGTCACTTTCATTGTCGCTGGTAGTGCTATCAATATCGCTGTCGTTAGATTGTTATTGTTATCGTTTTTATTATCATTATCATTTTTGTTTTGTATGATATCTTAGCTTCATCTTATTAAAGCTTATCACTAGGAACCGCTATCATTATCGTTATCGTCATCGATGTCGTGCTCGTTAAAGTCATCGTTATCGTTGTCGTTATCGTCATTGTTGTCACTATCTTTGACGCTGTCGTTGTTGTTATCGTTGTTGTTATCATTATCGTTGTCGTTATCGTCATTGTTGTCGCTATCGTTGTCGTTATCGTCATCGTTGTCACTATCTTTGACGTTGTCGTTGTTGTTATCGTTGTCGTTATCATCATCGTTGTCGTTATCAATATCGTCATAGTTGTCGTTGCCGTTATCGTTATAGTTATCGTTGTCATTATTGTCATCGTTATCATTGTCGCTAACGTTATCGTCATCGTTGTCGTTATCGTTGTCGTTATCGTTACTGTTGTCGTTACCGTTACCGTCATCGTTGTCGTTATCCCTATCCTTATCGTCGTCATTGTTGTCGTTTTCTTTGTCGTTATCGTTATTCTTATCGTCATCGTTATTGTTACCAATGTCGTTATCGTCATCGTTGTCGTTTTCGTTATCGTTGCCATTATCGTTACTGTTACATTTATCGTCATCGTTGTCGTTATCATTATCGTTGTCGATATCGTCATAGTTGTCGTTGTCGCTACCGTTACCGTTATCGTAACCGTTATCGTCATCGCTGTCGTTATAGTCATCGTTGTCGTTGTCGTTGTCAATACCGTTATCGTCATCGTTGTCGTTATCTCTGTCGTTATCGTTGTCGTTATCGACATCGTCATCGATATCGTCATAGTTGTCGTTGTCGCTACCGTTATCGGTACCGTTATCGTCATCGTCATCGTTCTCGTCACCTTTGTCGTTGTCAATACCGTTATCGTCATAGTTGTCGTTATCTCTGTCGTTATCGTTGTCGTTACCATTATCGTCTTAGTTGTTGTTGCTGTTACCGTTATCGTTATCCTAATCGTCATCGATGTATTGTTACCGCTATAGTTGCCATTAATTTTTCGTTACCGTTATAGTTATCGTCATGGTTGTCATTATGGTCATCGTTGTCATTGTCGCTACCGTTATCGTCATCGTTGTCGTTGTCGTTGTCAATACCGTTATCGTTGTAGCCGTTTATGTATTGATCAAAACTGTTATCGTTCCTTTATCACTGTCATCATTGTTACCGTTTTGATTAGCATTTGACCTTGCAAGCATCTTTGAGCTGCATGCTGGCACCAGCTGATAACTATCAGTCACTATTTCTATTACTATCATTTTCATCTAAATTATCATTATCATTATTGTTGTCGTTGTTATCGCCATCTCTTTATCATTATCTTTATTGTTACTAGCAGAATCGTTTTCGTTGTCGCTATCCTTTTTACCTTGTAAGCATCTCTAAGCTGCACCTCATAAAAGCTGATCTTCTCGTTCAAGTCTCGGATTTCGCTCTCCAGATGATTGATTTTGTTGTCTTTCTCCACAACATCCACCACCATGCCAGCTTCCATATTGCTCTTGTCTTTCTTGTAAACCTTGAGTTCCTCCACCAAGACTTTGTTTGCTTCTTCTAGCTCAAGTTTCTGCTTGCAAAGGTTCTCTATTTCGGAGCTCAGCTTCTTAACCTGATAATAAAATAAACATTTTAGCTAGGTTAGCGACATAATAATTCAACAAACCTAGGCTGACAAGGTAAAAACTTCTCTAGTTGTCCTCTAGTTTTACATTGTGCATCTATACTGGGCATAGTTTTTCGTTTAGCATTGCGACTTATCATTTTTTTTTTGTTTTGAATTTTAAAAGCAATAACTTTCTTCTTGTAAAATAAATATAAAGCAGTTCTCAGTGTCGAATAAGAAACAGTTTTAGAAACGCGACTTTTGCAAGCAATTGTGAACATAATCAAAAGGAATTTATATTGCTTAACATGGTGTCGTTGCTCCGAAACAAGTGTGGGGATCTCCGATTTTTATTTCAAAATTTAAGTTCCTATAAGATAAATAAAAAAGGCAAAAATTGACAAAAATCTCGGTTAGGTTCTAAAACTGGGTAGAGATTAAGCCAAATCAGACAGATGAAACTTATTAAGTCCTACTGAAGCGAAATCTTTAAACTAGTTTAAAGTATTTGAAACAAGGTTTGACCTGTATATTTTCCACTTAGGCGCTTGTTCCTTTGGTTTCGAAAATATAAATTTCGCTGAAAATTCACGAAGACAAAAAGACTATTTTAGCGCCAAAATGGCTTCAAAAGCTTTTTAAATGAATCCTAAAAATAACTGCTCGAAGGCTTACAAAACACAGCAAAAAGTAAGTAAAAGCACAGAGGGATGTAACTAAAATGAGCGAAAGTCCGTATTTCCGAGAGGAAGAAAGAGGAGGAGGGGAGGGGG
>JAOBAT010119779.1:0-13597 GCA_026413305.1 Hydrozoanthus tunicans
CTTTGAGCATGTACCTATGGAAAGGCGCTATATAAATGCTAATTATTATTATTATTATTATTATTATTATTATTATCATTATTATTATTGTTATTGTTATTATCATGCTCCGAGTTAACTGCGGTTATTTTAACATCCAGCAGTATTCATAACTATTACATCATATAGCCTTCCGCTTTGAATGAGACAGGGCCGGGTTCGTACGGGCCCTGGAAATCTTTGAAAATCCTGGAAAATGTTTGAAGTCCTTGAAACCCTTGAAAAGCCCTGGAAATTTTTTTTTAAACCCTGGAGAACTTTATATAATTTTATTGAGAAAATAAACTTACCAAACGATGCATGCGTCTTTCTTTCAGTAACGATTAACATTTTATACCTAGTTTTTGCATGACGTTATTATATTAAGTTCGATAGATACCGGTTTTCGCTGCAACAGTTATTAAATAGTTGTTTAAGCAGGTATTTGTGAACGTCATTATGCTCATTTTGGATTTAAAGAGCCCTAGGAAAGCTCTGGAACAAACGAAAAACAGCCCTGGAACACCCTGAATTTTGAAACTCTGAAGATGTACGAAACCTGACGAGAGTTAACGCGATTTTTTTATATCAAAAGAAAATTTAAAGAAATACGAAAACTGTCGTACTTTCGCAAACAGCTTAAGACCTAGTTTTGAAAACGTCGTTATATAAATAGTAATCATTATCATCATTATCAATAAAACTAATATCAAGCACAGTGCCTTAAAACGGCTTTGTTCTTTGCAGGAATACCTCGACCTTGCTAACATTGATATGGATAACTACGATGGTAATCCTAACCATTGTGTTGATGGTGAGAACAAGTTAAAGAATGCTGGTTCTTCTTTTGTTACTCCCATGGAGTGTTCGCGTGCAGAAAGTGATAAGAGCGCTGGCCCTTCTCAAGAGGATAACTTTAACAACAAATTTTGTGTTGTTGAATCGTCACCAGAAACATCAGCAGTCCCAGGTGTCAAGCAACTCTTACAGCCTCGAGATGTGCGTATTGAGGTCGAAGGCAAAGAGGATGTTGAAATGATAGAAAAACTTCGCCTGGCGGCTGAACGGAAACTACCAGATGACTCCGCCAAAGCTTGTGTTTGAATTCAAGACCTATACGTGTCTTCAAGCAACAACGTTGACATTTTCAGTTACAGCTACAAGTCGCGTTACAGTTAGCTTATTTGCTAGGTGTCTGGTATAAAACGTTTGGCTTAGGTATTAAGAGAGACCATTAACAAATGAATGGGATTGAATATTGCGTAAACATGCGATATTCTGTTAGCCTGTAAAAAAACAAGATTGGGAATCTATTGCAAACTAGATCGGCTATATTATTGTTTGGAAGCTCGCTTTTTGCACAGCAGCGTTGAAAATGCAATCGCTAACCTTTTGGTATAAAGGATAGAAAGGCTCCACTCAAAATAAAACAAACACACAGCATAGTCATTTTCATTAATCTGAATATTTATATCCAATATCAAAATTAAACGTTAAGCCAATATTGTTTGTTTATAGCTTCTTTGGCATATTCAGTAGAAAAAAAGGTATTGAAAAGGTGGTATCCATCCTTTATGGCAGGGACAAAGCCCTCAAGTCGATAACACAAACTTTAACTGAAAATCTTAATTTGGTTATTGTATGCTTATATATCTTGGTATATCTACGAGGTAGATGCAAGACTCTATTTAACCACTGTAGGTTGATATCTGAGAATGTTATCTAAATCCAGGGCTGACTGCTTCTCAAAGACTTTCTCGAGTAAGTTGTGTTCTTACTTCAAAGTCGAAGTAAAGTCGGCAAGCCGGGATAGCCCGCCCACATGTAAAAGAAAAGGCAAATATTTACAATTTAGAGACGGGAATCACGGCCAGCCGAGACATTCCGGCTGGCCCTTAGAGCCATTACTGCTATCTTAGTTGGAAGTTTGTGAAAATGTTTTGCCATGCGTAGGTTTTAATTCTAATTTTTATTGTATAATTATATACCATGCAAACTATTTGTCTTGTTTATTCGCTTAAGTGCAAAAAATATAACACCATCTGATCGGGTAAAATGATGTAATAAATGACATTTCAATTACTATATAGTATTCTTAGGTTTTATATACTGTAATCACACTTAGTTTACAGTATTTGAAAAAATTACTCCCTGCCATAGAACTTTGGTTGGCTGTCATCAAAAGAACCACTTTCTTTCCTTGAATCCAATGTGTCAGTCCTTTTAAGGATGACTACTTCCTATTGGGATGAAATCGAAATATAAATAGGACGAGATTGACACCTTTTAAATTTAGCACTTTACTTCTCAGGGATCGAGACGCGCTGGTTCTGGGCTAAATGTGAATCTTTTAGTGGCACTGAAAATGCTTTCATTAAGAAAATAAAGACTCGGCTAATGTGCATTTCTTGTTACTAAAACAAGAGTTAAACTTTTTCGAGCTGTTTTGAATGTTTTATAAGCAAACCAAAAAACTTGATGGTAAAATTAGCTCACCACTGTTTTAACTTGTCTGACATTTTCTAAAATAATGTATTAGTTTCACCGTTTGAGAAATAACTCAAGTCAAAGCGAAGTAAAAACTAGCTGGATTCAAACTAAAAAGTTTAACATTTGTTTCCCTCGCCAAATTCAATCGCTAATAACTTTTAGACAAGTGCAGTTAAAGTATTCAAATTTAATGACTTTTACCTAATATTTATCAGGGGAAAAGATGGTTGGTCTCAAACCTATTTAAGTTGACTGATGTTGCTATTGCAACTCTCAGTTTCAAGCCATATTTTACAATTCCTACAAATCAACCGATAACCATTACGATTAGTTGCATGGTTGCAAGTAAAGGCAATATCTTCTGGGCCTGATTGGGCATTAAAGCCCCAAGCAACTGTAGGAGCTTTGTGTGCGAGGGCCGCGTCGGTTGTGTCCTTTAGCACTTGGTAGAAATGGGTGGCATCTGCTTCGGCAGAGACATTTGTTGGGCTGTAGCAGGCAAAGACAATTTCATTTTTATGCAGATTACACACAACTCTGTCTCTCCTATAAGCTACAAACCCCCGGTGAAATAACTGCGTCCAAATCCCGAATTGAGACGTGTCTACCTGATACTGAACACTGGATGTCTGCGAATAAACTCGAGCTGAATGATGAAAAAAGCTGAAATCCTGTTAGTAAACGCATGTCATCAACCACCACCTGCCTTTGAGTCGATCTCTGTGGGATCAGAATTAAAAGCCATCTGAGTCAGTAAAGAATATAGGTGTTTGGTTCGATGACGTAAAACAGTATCAATTATTATTGTTATATTGACGGTAGGTTTGTGTTTCCGCAAAAGTCTGCGATCACTATGCTTGGCGATACCCTTTCCACCTTCATTAAGTTGTTTGATGTTCTTGGCGAGGGTAGCAGGCGTACACCTCCGATTGTCGAGCCTGGGTCATTCTTCCACGCAGAGAGTGTAAATGGTTGATATCCGCTAGATGTTTTGTGCTAGATTTCTGTATCTGGGTGGTAAAATCTTTGTTCTTCAATGTTCATAAACACATTTTGCTGTTTCTTTATGTAGATGACAAACTAAGACGTGTCGTCCCTGAAGTCAATAAATCTGCTGCGAAAATAGCAAAATGGATTTAAAAAAGGGCGATCAACAATTTCCCAAATATTATCCTTAAGTGACATCTTTAAAGAAATGCGGAAGTACAACAAGGGATTGACGACACGATTCGTGAACTTGCGGAAGGCATTCGATTCGATAAGTATACAAGCAATTTTCGACATTCTTCCACTCTATAGAACTCCCGAACCAATTGTTGAGGCTTTAAACTCATTGTAAAATGATACACAGGCTACTGTCGTCACACCAGATGGAGAGACATAGTATTTTGAGATCTCAGCTGGGATACTTCGATCTCCTTGCACCAGTCGTCTTCTTCATTGTCCTAGTTGACTACATACTTCGTCTATCCCTCGACAATTTGAACAACAGGGGTCTACAGATCCAACCCAGGCGTAGTCTGAGACACCCTGAACAGCACCTTACAGACCTTGACTATGCAGATGATTGGGCGCTTGTCACAGAACGAGTCGAAGACGCTGAAGCGCTGCTCAAGTCCTTAGAATTTGGCTTTAATGCAACGACAGCAATACGGAGTACATTAACATTACTTAACGCTCTCATAATCTGAAATCTGTTTCTGGAGCAAAAATCTAAAAGTTCAAGACTTCAGATATCTTGGATCGTCGATAATGGACCAAGAAAAGAACTTTAAAATTCGAAAATCGCTAGCCAGGGCAGCCTGCAACAAACTTCAAAAGCTCTGGCACTCGGATTTTTCACGGGTCTACAAAGTCTTTTGTTCCAATATCTAGTTGAACAAATTCTTTTCTACGGTGCAGAGACTTGGACTTTAACATAAACAATTCAAAGAAAGCTGGACAGCAGATATACGAACCTGCAAAATATTATTTTATTTGAGCACGCAACCAAGGAGGGCCTTTACGAAAGACTACCCCCTATTTCAGACAATCGAATACGTCGACGCCTCAAGTTTGCGGGATATGCTTAAGAGCAGAGGGTGAAGCCATCTCAACTCTTCTGCTATGGAGCTTAAATTTCCCGATCCGTAATCGCCAAACGACATACCCACAAGGGAGCTGAGACAGGCCATGCAAGACCGCGCAGTATGGCGTGCCGTTGTTGCTGCTTTTACTGACACAACATTAGTCACTCCCCATGGGGAAGTAAAAAAAGTAAGCCACTGACCATGAGCCGCTAACAGTTTTCCATTTTCGTTACGACGTGATTTTGTTTATGTTATTTAAAAATGGCACGAATCAGCTCAAGTGTGCGTTTTTAATTATATAATTTCTAAAATAAGAGAGAAAGCAATTTTACTCCGCTTCAAGCATACACGATGGTCTTGGTTTTAAGTGCCAATAGAACTTTTTTGCTATTTAAATATCTAGTTGAATTTCTAATAATAAAAAAAAAAATTAGAAAAGTACTTAATGTTACAAAAACTGGCCACCTCCCGTTTAATCTGCCAAACTGATCAGCTCGCTGTAGAGATAGGATCGAGTTCGGATCAAGGCGTAAGAACAACTGTTCGGTTATGAAGATCTCTTCTTCAATTTTGCTTGTTTTAGTTTTTGGCACTTTTATTTGTCGGTCATCAGCTTTAAAAAAGAAGTACTTTAAAGTGAAGGCCAGTGGAAGGGTGCTTTGCGCTAACGAACCAGTTCCATACGTAAGAGTTTATCTGATGGATAAAGATCCTGGGATGGACGATAAAATGGGCTCTAGAAGGACCAACTCCGCCGGTAAGTTCGGCGAACCTTCATATTCTGCTCTGAGTGCATGCCAAAACAGAGTTTCTTTGTCAAACTATTTCGTTGGAAAAAGAAAATTCATAGTAAGTCCTTCTGCCGCGATCTTTGAAACAACTAAGTGGTAATCTGTTGGAGTTATCGTTTATTTTTGTCTTTGTATAGTCATTCAATAACGTTCGCAAATCTGTTACATCAAGAGTTATACAATAAGAAGTATACTCTTTGTGTCTCTATATATAGACATAGAAATATTGGTGACAGCTAGTTCTTCTAAATAACACTAGTTTAAAAAATTTAAAACTTGAAATGGAAATTATGTCCGGACCAATAAGTGACTTTAAGGGAAACGTTTTATACGAACTCAAATCACCTCTAAACACCTATGGGGAAAAGCATAAACTATTCAGGTTTTATTCTATTTCTATACCGATCAACTAATCAAAATCCTCAAATACATGCAACCTTGTTTCTTAAACCAGTGAAAGTTGCTATTGGAACATTATTATCTCACGCCAGATTTGTGTTTATACATCTTAAAACTACACAAAACGGCATATTTCTTTAAGTCAACATCGTGTAAAAAACGAAAACCGTATATCTAGCTCCTTACACCAAAGCAGAGGAAAAGAAAGTTTTCTTTGCCGTCTGATTTTAATAAACATATAACCTCAGGCGAAATTGCGAAGTTGATATACTAAATGTATACATATTCATACCTAGCGAGATATGAGCTCAAGCACGCAAAGCGGAAAATACATGACCAAATGCAAATAATAGTTTAAGTTAAAAAAAAGGATCAAGAGTAGTAGATACTTGTAGATATTTAAATAAAGTTACGCGAGTATGAAATTTCTCGATCTATCCACTCGTATGAAATAAAAAAAAAAACAGTCTGGCTTGGATACTATGCTAATAAAATAATCTAGACACCATGAATGAGCCCTTAACAACAACAAGTAACTAGGGTGTGGAAACTGGATCCACTAAATGTAAATTTGTAAAATACTTCCCTATTGTTTATGACCAAGGGCTTCTTCTAAGTTTTCAGCCAACCCCAATTAGCTTCGTCTGCGAATTCTACGACCGCTTTTGAGTAACTGTAAACCTATTATACAAATGTGTCCACACTGTAGCGACTTTGTTAAAGTTCTTATCCAATTGTATAAAAACATAGTTCCGGGTACATATATGCTGACAACATACTGCCAATAACAATCACTGCATGTGATCATTCAATGATTACATCATTAACGTAATTTTTAAAACAATTAACATTTCTTGTGTGTATCAATTGTAATTTTTCAAAATTTTGTATTTGTATTCTATTCCCCACAGGATACTTTACAGTGGCTGGTAAGGGCCGTGACGCTTTTAATGGCAAACCCGATCCTTACATTAGAGTTGAATACGAATACAATGGCGCTAATGGTAAAATGGAAATTGACGGAGCTTTTGGCAAGAACCGACAACATAATTTTGGTAAGCGAAGCTATTCTTCGTATATCAACTTCGGTACACTCAGGATCAACAACATCCATTGCAAATGCTTTGTTCAGTTCTACAAGGCTTTGAGGGATTTCAAACTTCGTTCAGGACGGAAACCGCCATACAAGACTCTTCACATCAAGAGCTCAGCTATCATTCACGGCGCGTTAACAAATGTCATCCGCATCCCAAGAGGCACTGCAAGCGTGTCTTTCAAGTTTGCCAAACATCAGTTTGCTCACACTTTACGACAGAGTTATGATGGAGACATAGCGCATTTATTGGAGGATGTCAAGAAGTTCAATTACATGCAGCATCACAACTGCAGAAAGAAGACAAACAAGGGTTTCGCCTTCAATGAGGGCTGGGCCGAGTTTTGGGCTGGACAGTGCTACAAAGGTAATTTGAGCTAATATATTCAAGGGCTGTTTAGTATACGTGTAAGAGGCCAGTAAAAACTAAAAAACTGAATACCTGCTATCAATATACTGTTATCATCTTCCGATCATTGCGTTCAGTTTATAAAATCTGTTACCAGCATTTTTAAGCAACGATCTGAATTAGATAAGGCCAGTCATCGGTAGTGAAATGCAGAAGGGTGTTATAACTAATTTCAATGATATTGTTAAAGCAACTCATTTCATTGGCTAGCCTTTGAAAATCGACCATATCTTCGTAAGTAAACTAGAGTATTTCTTTTCAGTTCAGTCATTCATGCATTCTTTCCTAGGTGAAACATTTCTATTCTCAACGTTTAAGATCAATTTTCTTTTGTTTCGGTGTCCTGTGATAGGATAAAGAACTATAGCAAAAGCGAAGCAATGCTATAAATCTTTGTGGCCTATACTTTAAAAAATGTGTTTTACACGGGTTGATTTCTTCTCAATATGAAAATCCAAACACGTTGGTGTTGGAAAAGCGAAACGCCGCCGAACAATGGAGTTTACCAGGTTCTTACTCGAACCATTGAATAAAGTAGGAATCGTTAACGATTGCGATTCTTACCCTTTCATAATTTATCTCATTCCCCTTTCAAATTCTTTTAGAACTTCAAGTTTAGTTGAAATTATAGAATAGAAAGGTGGAATCAAGCGAAAATTAGTGTCAATACGAAATGCCGTAAGCCCAGATTTCCTCACTGAAAAAAAAAACGTTTGGCCGTACTCACAATTGATGTTTTATTTTCCTAACTAGTTTCTTCCAAATTAATGCTTAATTCTGATTTTAACTGATTTAGTCAATTGACTATTTGGATTCGATTTTTGCAACATTCCGTTCTTGTTAGTTTCACAAGACCCCTTTCCTGTTTTTTGCCTACATATATTCAAAAAATAACTCGATCAAGACTTCAACCGTGGTTTTGCAATTTCTTGCAATTTGCAACAAGCTTGTTTCGTATGGTCAATATGACCCCACTCCATGGAACGCCAAGCATGACAAAAGTTTAAAACAACAAAATATAGGTTCTTTCATGATACATGTTGAAATCTCGACAAGACACCTGTTGTAGGTGCAGAAATACCTGTATCCCTGTATATATACGACAGAAGCTCGAAAAATCTCATATAAATTGTATAGTTTTTATGTTCACGCAAATATATAGGTTGACTTACCTACACTATTCTGGCAATAATCGAATTTTTCTATCCTGCACGCCCATGGTTGCACCTTACAGCAAACCACCATTAAGTTATACAAAAGGTTGCGAGTTCGATTCCCGTCCTATGACTCAGAACTTTTATTTTATTTCAACTTGAATTGTGAGCCACTAATTTCTTCAACTTAATATGAAAGTTTTAAACTACCATTTGCTAATAGAATAGAAGCAAAGTAACAATGTAGTATTGGACACATCAGGGCGGGCAGTTTGCGAGACATATGTCAAGCGGGATTAGACAAAAGCTAACAATTGACTCCGCTCCCCATGCGAGTCTCTGTAGCTCAGTGGGTAGAGCATCTGGCCGGTAATCAGAGGGTTGCGGGTTCGATTCCCGTCAGTGAGCCAGAGTTTTTTTTTTATCTGAGGTTTCAACTTGTCAGTCAATAATTTCTTCAAAGAACGCAAAAGGTGCAATAACTCCTAATGTAAAAGGTTTTAATTAAATTTGTTAACGCAGAAAAAAATAACACAAAATGTAATAACTTTGAAAATAATATTTTTTTACTTTTTTTCATATAGTGTACGGGGGTTCCAAAACGGATTACAGATACGAGGGTAATGTGGCGAGAGCTCTCCGAAGGATGAAAAGTCGCTGCAAGATCCCGGATGGTTGGATGGTTAACGTGCTGTACCTGAGTGGTAACAACAAGATTCACAGCTTCGCCGATTTCTATAAAATGTATCGACGGTTCTACTGGTTCCACAAGTGCAAATAGCCACCATGACAAACAGTTAAACTTTTGCAACGTCTACAATTAAAAATATCTGGAAGGCCTTATTAATCTGTCAGCCATTTTTGTGCAAGCCGCGAGATCCGGCCCGGGTGGATGGTTAAATTTTGGTTTAAAAAGTTCAACCCTAAAAAACCTTATAAAAGCGATTTCGAAAATAAACCAGCTTAAAATCCAAATTATGTTCTCACTGAATCAGTTTATTTGTAACACAGCCTGCTTTTAAAATATTGTTTCTGTAAAATATGGTCACAATGGGGCCACAGTAACCCGCGCTGAATTTAAAGAGTCGCTCTTCTTTAACTATTTATCCGATTTATTAATCGTTTGAATCCAGGAGTAACAGTAGATCGTATGTCGAGATTGTCCGGCTTAGTGTAGTCCTCAGAAGGATTACTTGTTTATCTTAGTGAATGACGTTTCTACAACCTGTGCCAAAGTCTTTTTAAGAGTCAAGTGATTCTCAGAAACATTTTCAATTCCAAACGATATAAATGGGCCCCCAAAATCGAATTTTACCTGAAATCATGACAGAACAGCCTGACGTCACAAGGACGCAATGTACCAACTGACACCTTACTTGACCTCCGAAGTTATAATCTTTTAACAATCTAAACTAAAAGGCACTTTACGCCAATACCCCCCCCCCCCTCCAAAAAAAAAATCCTACCAAATATTCTGGTAGCCTCAAAAAACACCAATCTGTATAGGGCTAAACTAGCCTTAGGGATTTAATTACAAAAAAAAGAAAATTCCCTTTCTGGAACGAAGTGGTCTGGTCTCCCCTCTTCGCTCCCACAGCAGTTGCCCTAGTCCACCCTTTGCGGTAGCAGTAGCCGCCCTAGTCCAAGTCCTCGGGGACGAGCCTCGCGGACAGAAATCAAACCTATCAGGGCTGTCCATATTCTCCTTGCTATAAGGCACTCAATATTACAAAAATTAGCCACATCCCTTTTAATCTGTCAATCAGTTCAACTCGCTGTCGAGAATTCGGGCTGGGTTTGTTGAAGGCCATTAAGGCGCGCGAACAACTGTTTGGTCACGATGTTCTCTTCTTCAGTTTTGCCGGTTTTGGTTTATTTCACCTTGATGTGTCAGCCCGTAGCTGGATGGTGGAGGAGGTACTATCGGGTGAAGGCCAGGGGAAGGGTGCTTTGCGCTAACGAACCAGTTCCATACGTAAGAGTTTATCTGATGGATAAAGATCTTGGGATCGACGATAAAATGGGCTCTACACGGACCAACTCTGCGGGTGAGTTCATCCAATCTTTTTACAACCATTAATTTGAAGTTGAGTTAGATTGCTTTTTGATTGTACAGGTGCAAGCATTAGCTTATTTAAGTCTGAGATTTTGCCATGATCTTTCCAAGCGCTGAGTGATAAATTAATACAATCAATTTTCTCAAAAGGATAATGGCCCACTGCAATTAGCAGCATTGTTTATGATCTTAATTCAGAGCTTGCGAATTTTAAATGCACAAAAGCCACACATTTACAAAGTAAAATTTTAAAGAAATGTTACGAAATCCTTACAGTAAAACGGGGTTAAGGAGTTGTTTTTACGTTTATAACTTGTCTTATGCTATCTTTATAAACAACAGATATTTTTGAATAGGTATAACCTCGGGCGAAATTTTCCGTTCAAAACAAGATACTTATTCAACTTGCTTTTCCGCTCTTAACATAAGTGCATAGCAAAGCGGAAGAATTTTAACAAGTTTATGCAAATTCATAATTGTTCACTTATCCTTTAACGTGTTATTTTTGGTAACTGAATGGAAAAATACGAACAAAGGAATTGATAAAGTTCGAGGTTTTTTTCCAACTTTTATCTCTTGAATCATCTTCAGTTTTAGTGTCAAGTTTCGTTTTTCAAAATCTTGTGTTTATAATTTATGTTCTTCTACCCTCAGGTTACTTTACAGTTGCTGGTAAAGGACGCGATGCTTTTAATGGCAAACCCGATCCTTACATTAGAGTTGAATACGAATACAATGGCGCTTATGGTAAAATGGAAATTGACGGAGCTTTTGGCAAGAACCGACAACATAATTTTGGTAAGCGAAGCTATTCTTCGTATATCAACTTCGGTACACTCAGGATCAACAACATCCATTGCAAATGCTTTGTTCAGTTCTTCAAGGCTTTGAAGGATTTCAAACTTCGTTCAGGACGGAAACCGCCGTACAAGACTCTTTGCATCAAAAGCGCAGCCATCATTCATGGCGGGACACCCTACGCTACAACGAACGTCATCCGCATCCCAAGAGGCACCTCGAAAATTACCTTTGAAACAGCCAAGCACGAGCTTGCTCACACCGTACGGCAGAGTTACGATGGAGGCATGGCGCATTTCTTGAGAGATGTAGCAAAATTTAAATACACACGGCGTCATAGCTGTGGAACGAAGACAAACCAGGGTTTTGCGTTCAACGAGGGCTGGGCCGAGTTCTGGGCTGGAGAATGCTACCGAGGTAATTACTGATCAAAATTTTAAAAAAGGGCCTGCTTCGTGTAAACATCAGAAGGTAATATTGTTAAAGCTTCTGGTGTGTATATAAAGACTAACAAGATAATAAACTGATTAGTCACCTTCCAGACGTGGTCTTGTTGGAGAAAGGGGCTTATTATATTGTATTTTGGGCACCTGCCCTTTTAAGCGCAAAGAACCCCCCCCTCTCCCCATCCTTAATTTAGATTTGGTAGTCAATTGATTAACTAGCGGCATTTCATTTCTTTTTCTCGATTAATGGTAGGTGTGACTGCATTTGTCAAAATGTTACTAGATGGTCTAACAGCAACACTTTTGGCGACTTTTCTTTAGAGTAAAGGCACATGGTAAATATCGAAACATTTATAAATATTAATATTAAATCACCAAAAAAAAAGTTTGCGTCTATGTTTGCTTTTTACTCAAAAAAGATTGGAACCTAAATTTTGACCGAATGGGCCTGGAACTGGTAACCTGTGACTTAGCAGAAGCGAGTTGTGAAGATTTTGTTTCCAAATTTTAGTTTCTAATGAAAAAGATAAGAATATTCTGTTTTAAACAGTTTTAAGGGGGTAACTTAATGGCATAAGTTATGACAATAGAACTATTGTAGGCAGAATTGCTTTGCGGTATTACAATCAAATTGTCTCATGCCTCTTGCTGCGTTACATGCATCCTGCTACGTCAGGCCTGAAAAATGAGACAGGAACAGCGAGAAATTGTTTTGTTTTCAATAGTTGCTATTATTAAAGGGATCTGCATTTCATCTGAAATTTTAAAAAAAGTATGCTTGATAGGGATTTTAAAGTTGCATGAATAACCAAATGTTTTCTCTTAAATCCTAATATTCTTTTAATAGTGTACGGAGGTTCCAAAACGGATTACAAATACGAGGGTAATGTGGCGGGAGCTCTACGAAGGATGAAAAGTCGTTGCAAGATCCCGGATCGATGGATGGTTAACGTGCTGTACCTGAGCGGTAGCAAAAAGATCCACAGCTTTGCCGATTTCTATAAAATGTTTCGACAGTTCTATTGGTTTAAGAAATGCAAATAGCTACCTAGGCAAACAGCACATCAAATTTAAACATGAGAATGCTTGAAGGGGATGAGACAAAATAATAAGTCTGAGGGTGTTGTTAACTATAGCTGATTTTTATACCCAACTACCTCGCTTAGTGACACTAGTTAAAGCTTCTTCTTTGCTTTCAAAGGTTTTGCATACCACTCAAGTTTGCATCTATTGCTACTCAATCTTTATACGATAATCATCTGACCACGAAGACAAACAGAGCCACAGATAGATTGAATAGAGCTTTATTAGAATTAAAACGAGGTTTTTTGGGTAAATTTTTCAACTTTGGTGTACGCTGTGTTGTTGTTCACGCAGGCTGTGAGTAGTTTAAAAAAAGCCTTCCGGTTAATGAACTATTGATAGAGTTTAAAAGTAACTTTTATTGAGGCACAGTTGTCAGTTGCTAATTAGGTTTACCAGCAAACTAATACTAGATTCATATATAGTATTTAACTTTTGTAAATAAATTAAAAGAAATCTGTACTGTAATAAAATATTTGACAATGAATCTTAAGCATGCATTTCTGATCGATTTTAACTTTTGACTCCAACACTTCTGCCAAAATAAGGGGACTATAAAGATACGAAAGAGACGACCTCGGAAGGTTAACAACAATGCCCGAATGATAGAACATCTATTGATACCATTTGGTAGTTTGAAACTTTGATATGTAGTACCGATAAATTGTTTTGGTTCACAAGTTGAAACCCATAAACTATTGGTTGCGAAACTAGGCGTGTGTCAAATGGCAAGAATCTAATCAGCTCCCCATTTTTTTCTGGACCGTAAAGGGGGTGGTCAAAAAGTAAAG
>JAOBAT010119801.1:0-13595 GCA_026413305.1 Hydrozoanthus tunicans
ACCCACTCCCCCTTTAACTTCGAAGTTAAAAGGGTGGGATGACCGTCCAGAAAAGTTCTAAAAGGTGTAAAAATGTTCTACCAAGAAAATACCCCTTGAGCAGTTAGAAAATTACCCTTCAGAAGCTGACAATTGAAAATTGACTTTTTCCCCTGGATAGCTAGCGGGTCGGCGCTAAGTTCCCCGTCGCGTTGTGCCGAACGTGAAAGAAACTAACTGGCGATTTTAACCCATACAAATAACGACGGTCATAGCTACCACGACGACTACGAAAAAGATTAAACTTTGAAACACTGAAGCTTACCATTTATGTCGTAACAATCGTGACAATTTTTGCTTAAAGATTGGACAAAATGTCTTACGCACAAAACGTAACCATTTTGCAAACCTTTCGACACGTACACATTTGCGTGTCTGAAGCTTTCGGTTATATTTGTATTAACTCAAGAACATTGAGTGACACCGGTAATTCAACAAAACACCAAGGCTCACAGAAACAACGTCGAATCGAGTAGCTGTTTATTACTAGTTCCACAAGACACAGCACCCTCAAAGTCACATAGAAGCCATGTAAGCCATGACGTCACAAGAAGTTTCTATCACTCAAGATTTTTTTCGCTTGCAGTTCGATAGTCATACCTATGCACGCGGCTTTTTAATTTTGGCTTGTATCGCTGGTTGGCAATGAGCTAATATAAGAGAAAAAGAGCAGGATACACAAAGACACAGACATAAAGCCTTTTGCAAAATATGTTTGGCCATGACCTTGACAGCGTGCAGTGTTAAAACTGAGAGGTTCTAAAAACTATTATTTGCAAGATTGAAGTACATGCTCACACCTCACAGCTAACTAACAAACATCAATTAACAATAGCACTTTTAAGTCCAATTTCAAGTTTATTGTTTTGCACCTATTTACAGTTGTAGTTTATTTCCCAATTATATCAAGACTTAAAAGAAGGGGAAGCTAAAACTCGACTGATTATACTTTAGGAGGAAAAGTGTGTAGTGGTCAAAGGAGGGAAAGCTTTGGAGTCGGCCACTACCATGGTGAAACTAATGAGGGGTGGGGGGGGGTAGTTATATATTAGTCATGTTGCTTAAGAACAAATTTTGTAGGAGAAAAAGAAGGTGGAAAAGTATATCGTAGTTAGCAGGAAAAGAAAAGAAAAAAATACGTACATATTGTGACATACTTATATGGTTTTGGTTGGATTTACATCTGTCTGGAAAACAAATTTGTGCGTATATGGAATTCAGCAGCCGTAGACACATCGAAGCAACAACGTCATAATTTCAATATATACGTACTGGTTAGAAAACCATTGTTGTATGTTTTAATTTGTCCGCCTTTTTCTTTTGTTTTCTTGCCTTGAACCTGCACAAGACACAAAAGATTTTGAAATGCAAACCAACAAATAGCCAGTCAAAATATTGTCACTATAACACCTGAAACGAAGAGTGTGCAGGGCCACGGTTCGTTCAACATAAAACAAAACATCTTTGTACATTCTCTGTATTTTCCTTTTGAGGTTTGCCGGCTTTCCTATAAAACCAATCCGTATGTATCAACTATGGTTGAACTGACTGTCTTAGGAATAACAAACGCCGTGAAACATGGATATTTTATGAATCTTGAACGTTTGAATATTGGTTAAAAGTCTGCAAAAAAGGAAGAACTAGTTAATCACTCATGCGCAGATCGCCTAACTACTGCATGATATTCCTTTATGCATTTATAACATGATTAGGAAACGTGGGACGGAATCAATGTTGGCTGGCATCCCCGTGTCCTTGACATTTATTTGTATCTCACTTTGGCCACACCAGTTTGTATTAATACACAAAGCGCGTTTTTGGTGACCCTTGGCAAAGCTTATAGAGGCGGACAGACTTAGGGGTTCAAAGAATCATAGGGCATGCAGGCCAACTGCTACCGGTTATCTCACTAGTTCTGTTATTGTAGAATCCTTGATTGTGTAGTTTTGTTAACCAGTCGAGAAAGAACTAGATAATCTTTTAGTAAGAATTATTTATGTTACTGAGTGTTCTGATTTTTTTTCCTACTCAACTTAATATTGCCAGCTTATATCTTACGTTACGAGTTCATTGCTCCGAAACACATTGAACCTAATTACAATCCAGCCATCAACATTCAAATAATCCTTACAAAACACACTTAACATTTGGTACCAAAAAATGAAAACTCGTCAAACAAAACGAAGTACGTAATGAAGATGAAAAGCAAAATTCTCCCAAACGTTTTCAATGAAAAGTATAAGCTCTAGTTGAGAGAATTTACAAACACATCTAGGACTGAACAGGTTAGTGAGGGTTTATGTAATACTTCAGGGTAAACTGAGCTGGTCCTCTTCAAAATTTTTTTAGCTACTGGATTTTAGACTTTTTAATCATCTTACTGAAGGAACTGCACGTACG
Organism: Hydrozoanthus tunicans; assembly: GCA_026413305.1. NCBI lineage: Eukaryota > Metazoa > Cnidaria > Anthozoa > Zoantharia > Hydrozoanthidae > Hydrozoanthus > Hydrozoanthus tunicans. The sequence goes on from JAOBAT010119801.1 coordinate 2,440, forward strand.
TTCTATTTAGAAGCTCAAATCAGACGATAGAGTTGTAGTTTTAATTAGCTAACACTCCATAACGAACTATCAGACTGTACTATATATTAAAGGTGAAGGAGCTTGCAGATGTGTCGGTATACTATAAGCAGATCAGACGATCTTTCTGTTGACCTGTCTGAAAAACCTTGTTGTCTTCGGAAATGTTTAGTTTCCGCATCAAAAGTCATTGTGATTTGCACATTAGTAACTAGTCACCATTGTTGTTTGCCGAATTCTATGAGGTATATGGGGTAATATCTTTCGGGCAATACCCAAAAGCAATTGTCTACAATCGAATTGTAGACACAGAATATAAGGATAGGGATTTACCCTTATTGCAAAGCACAAATGTGAAATGGCTTTGTGCACGATAAACCAATTCTAAAGATTTTATATAGTGATCGCTCTAACGAGGCTAAGCACTGCTACAAGTCACGTCCCCATTCGTGGTAACTTGGGCTGATAGCCTTGATACACTAGACTGTTAATTATTGTTTCTAAACAAAACAAAACAGTAACTGAACATCGACAGGGCACTTTTGCTAATTTACATATTTCTACAACTGTTTTTGCTTTCATCAAGTTTAAGAGCAATTGCAAAACAGTTTAGGAAGTAAGATCGTTTCGTATGAATCGCTGCCTGATTTGCAATCCGGTGCCTCCATTTAACCCTTCCCTCCCCTCCCCCCTCCCAACCTGCACAAAAATAAACTTAAAATCGCGCCTATATAGTTTCCTTGAGAGCAAGTTCAAATGCTTAGCTGTGTTAGAAGATTACACGAAGCAAGAAGAATTATTGCAATCAATACAGTAAACCAAAAATACTCTACTTAAGGCAATCAAAGTGGAAAGATAGATGCATCGATGGCACGTGGAGACGCAAAACGTATGAGATATACGGTTCTTACAGACCAATCTCGGTTTCACAAAGAACCATTTTCATAGTTGTCGTAAATATTTGGAAGGTATTTCATACCACAACAGAAAAAGTTCAACTTTATCAGTAGATTCTTTTCAATATCTAGAGGAAAGGTTGTTAGCCCTTATCGCAGGCTTACTAGCAAAACATTTTAAGTGTTAAAAATTTCGAAAATTGCAGCCCTGACTGATATGTAATTTGAATATTTGAATATATTAGTATGTTTACTGGACTGGCTTTATGGGGTTTGAAGTGCTTACTAAGTTTGCATTAGAAAGTGTTTCCATCACCACAGCTTCCTCTTCTACGAAATTGACCAAATTTCAAATGTGCAGCGTAAGACTCCTAATGAGCATTAATCTCAAGCACGAGTAGGCAGATCAGGTATTACATTCAGAATCGGATAGCGTTTACAATAAACTATGTCAAAACTGTTTTAACAGATTATTTTATATTTTCTGGTGGAAAACGTACTGTTAGATACAACTCAAAATATATGAAAAAATAATTCAGTTGTTCCTAAATTTTAACAGTTTAACTTATGTTTATAGACCAGTTGTTTACAAATTGTAGGTAATGATTAAGCAAGGGCGCTTCCAGAATGTGTCTGTACTTTTTAAACCGTAAGAATAAATCGCATTAACTTAATGATAACTAAATCTTATAATTAGGTTCTCTGTGGAATAAGCTTATCTGACAGGTTTTATATGCGCTCTCGATAAAGTAAAGTTTTAAATGAGTTTTATAATTTGCTCATACTAACAGAAAAATAAAAAAAAGAAAACAAGATATTCTTATTTGAGAACGCAACCTATTCACGATAACGATAAAAGGTATGAATATTGTCTTTCTGTTCCGCCTTTACACGGTTCGAAGTTTTTCAGACAATATATTCCGGTTTATTCTGACTGCCACGCACATGCTTCTCAGTGACACTGTACCCGGATGAAATTACTCTCATTAATCCAGCTTTTTAGAGAATGCTCTTAACGGGAGCAGTCGGTCCGCATCTGAGACATATATAATATCATATTTCCTGATGATATATAAAATCAAACAGGCTCCTCTCAGTAAGAATATAAGAAGTACGTAGTACGGTCAGCGCTTTTAAACATCGACTTTCACCTCAAAGCGATAACTACAGTTGAAAGCGGATAGAGAACATTTGGGCTTCATTGGTAAGATTTTAACTTCTTTTCTAGAGTTCTGCTAGTTCGATGATATATCAAATGGCATACGAGGTATACTATACCTTTATGGTTGCCTCTTTTAAAATTTTTCTCAGGAAGATTTTTTGGTCAACCTCTCTATCGTTCAAGTACGTTTTGCTTATGGTATTCCTGGCCTGTAAAATCCCCACATGTATTTGTTGTGTGTCTCAGAATTTTAACTGCAAGTGTTGATATAGTTTATACCGCATGTTCCTACTGTTTGGTCTCCTTTAAAACTATTGTAATGTCACAAGAAGAAGGTTTTCCAGCTGAGTTAACTTAAAAGTCCAAAATTCTCTTAAATTAGCCAGTAACTCAGTTCATCAAAATTGTGAGCTATGAAGTTTGCTGATACATTGTCATTGATTCCAACCTGATTCTAGCTTTAATTGAAGACGAATAAAGCGAATGGTTTAAAAGTTACAATAAGAAAATTGATTTTTTTTACTCAATACACGAGAAAAATAAATGGTCACTTTTAGTTTTAGTTTTTTTCAACAAGGACAGAATTCGAAGCTAGAACGAATAACATCAGACATTACTACTTTTCAAGATAAATGAGAAAAATGATTGGTCATTCTAATATGTAGGGTGTCAACAATACGTTCAAAACTTTTATATGAATATCACCGATTATTTCTCTTTCTCTTCAAGACAAGTATATACACAAAAGAATCTGTAAACTAGTTTTTTTTTTTTCATAAGAGAACAATAAATCCATAGTTCAAAAATTAGAATGGATAACGCCAGGCCAATCGTATTTACTCTTAAGCCGCGGACAAGCAAAATGAATGGTCATTTTACAGGGTTTCATCAATTGATTAAAAGTTAGAATGAATAACGAAAATCATTTTTACTCTTCAAGACAGGTAAAATGAATGGTCGTTTTATAGGTTTTCGTCAAATGGTTCAAAAGTTAAAATGAATAAGACCAACCGTTTGGCTACTCATTAAAAAATTCAAAACAAATGCCTATTGTATAGGTTCTCAAGCATCAATTGCAAGTTAAGATATTTTGGTTTTTTGTGAAATCAGGTTTTGGGGTGGACACGAACTCGGTCCAGCAACGTCAAGCCGCTCTCTGCTATAGAGTTACTAAAGGGCAATGCTCAGTATGAAAAGAATAACAAAATACAAAGCGCTCTGGGCAGGGAGGATAGCTCAACTTTCGAGCAACTGTTTTTTTAAACAGGAGCTAGTGGCAAAGAAAACAGCTCAAAAGAAACAAGCCAAATGAGGCCACCCAGATTTTGCCCTCGGACATACGAAACAACTAGAAAGTTTGCATGTCTTCGAGTGAAATCTTCAACCTGACCATTTTCTATAAATATAATGAGACACGCAATACCACCTACGTAACGGCTCATTGATGTTTTGTTAAATGTTATGAGCGGGGTAACAGGTTAAAGCTTTTTGGAAAGAAAACTTACTGAGGAATGTTTTTTTAAAGATTGTTTGACTCGGACTGCGAATTCAAGCAACAGGTTTCTTACTAGTTTTGGTCATTACATTAAAAAAACGATGCTACATTCCAAGTTATCTGTCTATTCTTCATCCTTGCTAGTTTGCAGTGAACAAAAATAGCGTTAGGAAATCTTGTTCCGAAGAACAAAAGAGTCGCAGCGGTAGGCTCGACAACTTGTCCGACCGCTAAGTAGGGATGTAATCAGACTATCGCCCGAGAGGAAGCAGCGATTATTTTGATCTTACTCGCAAGCACGTTCGATTTTTATTGGTAAATTCTCCCAACGAGACGTCTTACTTTTCATTTGACAAATGAAGGAAAATTTTACTTTGTATCTGTAGTATGGTTCGCTTTGGTTGATAAATTCTTATTTTTTGAATGTATCTTATAAGAAAAAGCTGATTTTGATAAATGACAGGGACTAAAAGGGTTTAAAAGTAGAAAAAACTACTTAGGAAAGAAACCACACAAGCAACTAGAATGAACAACCTCAGTAATGGACTGAAGTGTTCTTATTGTGGTCTTAACACTATAACGTGTGAAATGTCCATTTTATGAAAGACAGTACCATTAACCTCACGCCTAACTCGTCGAATTATTGGTTTTTCTACCGAAACTTAAAGCTCCTTTTCGACTTATAAAGCCATCTCATATAAGTCGAAAACGTTTGTTTTAAACTACCATTTAACTTTTAAAGCTCCTTGTTCCTTCCTTGTTAGATAAAACAGTTATTGCTGAAACTAATTGAAACATTTAGGAAGTGAAGAAAGATTTCTTCTAGGCCTAAAGAGCAGACAAAAAAGCAAGAGTTATTTAGGTGCTGATCGATAGCTAGTAAAATGCGTTGCTTATCTGATACTCGCCATTGAGTTTGCTTAATGTTTCGGCACACTTTCGGTTCATATGCATTACTTTGGTTCTCATTAATAACATAGTTCAAATTACTTCTTCAAAGCCAGACCGGGCATAAGGTATTAAGGGATAACCACTTAAAACTCGAGCAAGACTGGAAACTAGTCGATTGTAGTATTTCTTCAGTTATAAGTTCGAAATAATTCCGTAAAGGAAAAGGGCTAAACAGTTGTTGTTGTTGTTGCAAGTGTACGCTAATTGGTATTTAGAATAATTTCAGACGATTTAAGGAAACCATGCTTGATTTTATTGCTGTAATAAAATTAATCCAGATGTTATTTTTGATTAGTGAAACAATGATTGATCTAAAACAAAAATAAACTTTAATTGAATGAACGAATTTTCAGGTAGGCGTGCTTCGATTATTTTATTGAAATATCCAATCAAAATGGAGAAAAGATACTACACACTTAAGTACGGGAAACGTTGCGCTACATGCCAATACAGGAATGAAAGCATTAAGAATCAATTCCAATGGCTGACAAACGACACACACCCTTTTTGATAAAAACATGAGGCTGAAATTTGCCAAAAATTAAGAACATGTAAAGAATATGCTGAGGCTGAGAAAAGGTGAAGAACATTTTTGATGATAACCTATTGCTTCTTGACGAAAGTTCGTAGATAACAATTTTAAATCACATCAGACACGTATATGTTTTTTTCATTTACCAAATTGCAGTTCTTACAGTAATAGTTAAGATACTTTAAGAACATCCCGAAAATATTTAATAACGTTCATCCTCTGAGTCTAAAAATCCAACGTTTTTATAAAAAAAGAGTCTAGTAAGGTACTCATGTGCAGCTGATGGTAATATAAGCTTCACTTTGGATACAGTACTAGGTACCAAGCCTAACTTCAATAGTTAAAGATAAATATATGGCCGTATGTAAGCTAATAGGAATGTAAGCATTAGTGTCCAGTAATCAGATAATCACTGTTTCCTGCTAAGCACTTAACCCGGCCCAACGCTTAATAAAGGTTGTATTAAGCTTTCAACGTTGTTATCTTTGTTTGTGAGAGTAAAACGACTTGTTTGCGAATGAAAAAACTTCTGGTTAATGAATGATGTTTAATAGTATCTTAAATTGTTGCTGTTACAAAAGGCTCATGAGAGATCAATAGCATATTATTTGTCTAAAAAGACGATCCTTATATGAATTGCTAATTTATAAAGCCAAATGTTCCAAATCATAGGAACAGAATTGTCGTTGAGGTAGATCTAATAATAGAGGAATAAAGCCATCAGGGGTACTTTTTACAGTCATTTGGAAGGTGACTACAGTTAAATATTAAAAGTTATTTTTAAAAAACGTTAAACTTTTGACAGGAGCAAACAACATGAAAAGAAATTGGATTGAAACGACGAATGCGACGATCCACGACTCTCGGTCTCAAATGACCTAGAATTAATTGTTAGAACTAGTATGGCATAAGCAGTTTCTTCTAAATATGCCCTGCCGTAGGCAATCGAACATATTCGAACACATTTTTAATGGAGCTTAATCGAACGATTGTGTTCGATTATGTTCGGTAAACGAACGAAATCGTAATCGCTGGAAATTTCTGGGTCAATCGAACTTAATTGAGTCGCGGTTCGGCCGGATTTTAAAAACTTCTCGGTGACCATGCCCTGAATATCAGATGAATATATAGAATTTACTAACATTTGTGAATGCAGAAACGCGATAAGCATGATTTCGCCGTAGGTAGTAGAGATCAAAATCAAACAAATGGGATACGTTGAACAAAATCGAACATAATCGAACATAATCGAACAAAATCGAACGATTAATATAAGTTCGATAATCGTATTTACTGAAAAGTTTGGGTTCGATTTTGTTCGATTACCGAACCTTCGATTCCCTACCCCGGGATACATGGCAAAATAGTTAAATATTTGAAAAAGTTTGTCACTAAGAAGTGAAAACAATATTCATACAAGCTTGTATGCGTGTATTTCTTTTGACAGCTTCATTTGAGCCACTGCAGAAGAATGAAGTTACACACTCTTGTTGTGCTGTTTATCATATGCAATGGATCGTTAGTAACCGGAGCTGCGCCGGCATCGTCAAACAGTCGGTATGTAATCTTATTTTTCTTTGCAAATTGTTTGATATCGAGCTCGAATGCATTCCAATACATAATCTGAAAATTTCTTAAAACCAATTTTCCTATTACATTAACATTAAAATAGTAACTGATAGCAGTGTGAGTATTTGTCTTAAGGTGTGCATGCCATGATTGTTTTTATCCTAGAAAGGATGTTGACACGCTCTCTCTAAATGAGATGATCAACTAATTTGAAAGAGATAATTACTACAACAAAGTGTCGTTTTTTTTTAACTTAGAACCTTATACTGTTTAAGCTGTAGTCGCAATAATGGATGTGAAAAAGCGTACCAAACCAGTTGGATAAACTATGCTGTGTTCTACTGTGCTATCTGTCTTCTCTTTCAAAAAAACTAAGCGCATAAAAAGACAACCTTGGTTTAAGAGACGAGCGCACGCAAATTCAGAGAGTAAATTAATTTTTCATAGTTTTCTCTCCACGTCAAGTCACACGAATAAACAATTAAACGATGCTCATGCAGTCAATTACATAATTTCTGTAAACGTTAATTTTAGATAGTGATCAGTAATAAGAAAACAAGTGCGACGGTTCTAAGTCGCAAAGCATGGTATGTTTACCCACACAAAAATAGAACCCAATTTGAAAGTCTGTTTCCGTTGGCCTGTGAATCCGGAAGAAATATAATGTCTTCTGAGCCCTGTTAGATTATCAAAAAAATCTATTAGCAGACATGAACAGTACAAGTCGAGCTTCTTACTACCTTTTATCCTTATAAGAACCAGTAAATTTAGCCGAGGGTCATTGTTCTTAATTTTTTTTGGCGATATTTCTTAATTTCTTCTTATTTCTATGTGTTGTTCAAATAAAAAAAATAGTCTAATGTGTAATGCAATATATATGTATTTGAAAACGGATTGCTTGGCAGGTGTATTCGTAGCTTGATCAGTTCATCCCCTGATTCATTTCCCGAGACGATTTCCAGTGACTATCCCAGGATTTGTTTCATATTCAAACTCTTACCAAATTAAGTTACGTTGGTGTTTAATTTGAAGCAATGATAATGGTTAAAAGACAAAAAAACTGCGAATCATTCAGTTTTGTAAAGCTAAAAAAAGATTGCTCAATCGAGCCCCAAGCCTCAGCTTGTTCTTAAAATGTTCTTAAATTTTTGCCAATCTGAGCCTCGTTGTTCTTATAAAGTTGTTTTCATAAAAAAAGTGAGTATTATATTTACAATGTTACTGAAACTATGTTTTTTTCTTCACAGTAGGGGCATCGCGGTTGATTCGGTAAGGATATATTTTTTGATTTTTCAAACGAGTTTGGCATTAACGATCCTTTATTGGCATTTTCCTTTTTTCCTTTTTTCCCTTGTTAAGGTTAGAATCGGTGTCATTGTTTATCAACAGCATTAGTACTCGCGGTGGTAAAAGTTATAAATGCAGTTTTACTGCATATAAATTGTCGACTCTCTATAATGTCACATACTTTTAATAGTGTCAGATCTGTGTTTTGCCGTTGCTAATTGTGACGCTGTCATTGTTTTATGATTGTTGTTGTTAATGGCAGTATTTAGGTTTTTTGTTGGTTTTAATAACGTCATTGTTGTCTATTTTGGTTTGTAGTGTTGAAGTTTATTTAGGTTATCATGTTAATATTGCTGTTCATGTCAATGAAAACAATAGTGGTGGGTTTAACGTCCTTCGTTTTTGGGTTTCTGATACCAGTGTAATGGTCGGAGCTCTCGAAGCCAGGGCATCGCGGTTGGCAGTCGAAGAGCCATTTAGTTTTACGCAAACCCTTTTAGCCTCAAAAACGCAAACAATAAAATCTCGCAACTAGAACCCGAACATTTTTTTGTACTTGTTTCCAGTAATTTCCTTTTCGGAAGCTTGTTGTGATTGATCAAAAGACATGTCCGTTTTCTCATTACCAACTGTCTTTTTCTGTATGAGTTATATGAAAGGAGAACTTAGGTGTTGCTAAACTAGATGGTGTCTGATATAGTTCATCTTTCTCGAAGTTTTGATCATTGTTACCGATTAAGGAGAACTTTTCTCTCATATTTCGTGGTTTGTTGTTTGATCAACACTTACCTTCTCAATAAAAAATGACTTATTCTTTTAGAGTTATAGTAGGCAAAGTTGGGTAATGATAAACCGGCTGCTTGTGGCTTTAAAAGTTAAGCCTTCATTTTAGCAAACTATGTTTACCAAAGCTGATATTGACTTAACTTCTAAAGGATTACGACAAGGTTCAAAAAACAGTAACCGAGGGCTTCCGTGCAGGCATTGAAGAGTGCGAAAGACAATTCAAGTGGAACAAATGGAACTGCACCATAAACAGCAGGACAAAGATGCTACCCATCTTTTTAAAAATCAGTCTGCCATATGGTAAGTGTACTTTTGTTTCTTTCCTACTTCCGAGTCCTAAGTTAACACTTATTTCGCGTTCCGAGACCTACAAATTGAAGACATAAGCCATTAGATATTTGTTTAACTCCCAAAACAAAACTGAAATCTCTTTCTCTCTCGTTATCAAGTCCAAGCTTGAAGCCAGTTTATTTAATAGACCTGACGAAGTTTAGATTCAATTAGGTCTGTTCAATAGAGATGTCTTGAATACCGTAAATTTGGAACTCTTCGAACCAGTTACGTTGTTAAAACCATATATCAAATAACCACTAGTTTTGCTTGTCTTCAAGAAAATTAATGACTGTTGTTATTCGTTCTAGCTCTTAAACCAGTTGATTAAACTCAGCAAAGTGACCAATTCTTTTTGTTTGTCTTGCCAGAGTAGAAATGATTGGTGTCATTTATTCTAACTCATAAACCAGTACTGTTGAAACCCTATAAAGTGACCCTTCATTTTACTTGTCTTCAGGAATAGAAGTGATTGATAACATTTTTCATTCTAACTTAAATAACAACTCATTGTTGAAACAATGCATGTAAAGGGACAATTCATTCTGTTCATTTTGCTTGTCTTAAAGCAGGGCTTTTTGTAAAACCCTATAAAATTACCATCCATTTTGCTCGTCTCGAAGAGTAGAAATGACTGGTGTTCTTCATTCTAACTTTTGAACCACTAAATAAAACCCTTTAAAGTGACCATTCATTTTGCTTATCTTGAAGAGTAGAAATGGTTGGTGTTCTTCATTCTAACTTTTGAACCAGTTAATGAAACCTTAGAAAGTGACCATTCATTTTGCTTTTCTTGAAGAGTAGAAATGATTGGTGTTCTTCGTATTAACTTTTGAACCACTAAATAAAACCCTTCAAAGTGACCATTCATTTTGCTTGTCTTGAAGAATAGAAATGTTTGGTGTTGTTTGTTCTAGAATTTGAACACCAACACTAACACCAGATCAATTTTGTGGAAATCTTGCGACCTAGCTAGGCCTGGCAAAAAAATTGTGAAAAACCTGGTTTCAGATTAAACCATGTTTGTTACATAGGGGTGACTTTATACCATTTCATAGTTGTGCAACTTTCCAGCCAACAGAGAAACTGCTTTCCTTCATGCTATCACTGCAGCTGGTGCGACGTTTATGGTGATCAAACGCTGCCGACGGGGGGAGCTGGTAGGCTGTCAATGTTCAAGAAGAAAAAAATGTCACGATAATTTCAAATATGGCTCCAACAAGTGTAAGTACTTTATTGACCGCCTGGAAGGTGCGGGCAACCGCTCGATGCTCAACAAGCACAATAACGAAGTAGGAAGACAGGTCAGTACCTCATCTGAAATCTTGTTGCTTGACTTAAGCTTTATATAGCGGAGGGTTTGGAGCGGCGATAAGATGCCGGGAGGGGGGGGGACTTCCTAACATTGGCTATGTAGGTGTGTGCGGCCCTAAAGGGTATGCTTTTCAGCCGTTTTGTACAGGTTGTCATACGACTTCGAGTGCACGACCGTGTGTTTTAAAAAGTATATTTTAACGTTTTGAAAAACTCGCCTGCCCAAATGAATTCCAAATTGCACGAGAAAAGTCGTACGATTAGTTATTAACAACATTTATGAAAAAATTACTCAGTGCTGATGAGGCACGTCGGTGTTGCTATCCTCAGTGCTAGGGTCCCTAGTTTCTGCCGTTTGCCATCATTTTACGTGATGTCATTGGCTTACAATATCTGCTGTTGTCTTTCAGCCAATAATATTCCATAATTTTGATTTGTAAATTGCACTGTTGTTATTCCTTTTGCACTGGTATTACAAATTTTTGCACTGTTGTTACTATTTAACTGCCGCTGCTCTCAGCCAATCAGAATTGAGTAATTTTTTCATGTATTTAATTAGAACAAAAATAGGGTATCGATTTTGGCCATTTTCCCACCGTCTTTTGTCATAAATAGGGTATCGGTTTTTGCACCCAGTCTTGAGTTCATTTTCTTAGAAGAAGCCACTTAAAACTGATTATTCAATATGCCCCACTCAGATCTTAAACAGGGTAGGGAAAATTACTGATTTTGGTCATAAATTGGGCAAGAATTTTGGGAAGCGGGCCGTATACCCCTACCTATATTGGGGGGGAGTATACCCCCCACCCCCCACGG
>JAOBAT010119812.1:0-13594 GCA_026413305.1 Hydrozoanthus tunicans
TTTGTTGAGGGAGGAAAACTGGAGAGCCCGGAGAAAAACCCTCGGAGTCAGATTGAGATCGACAAATCTCAGCCCACATGCGAAACCCAGGGCTCGATCCCGGGTCCACAGTGGTGGGAGGCACGAGCGCTAACCGCTCGCCCATCCTGACTTCCCATTACATTGTAAGGCATGGGTCAATCGTTTTACGTCTTGCAGTGCGACTAAATGCTTGTAGCGACAATAAATGATGATATGTGGTGCAGTTGCCGAGCGGTTAGCGTGTTTGACTCGTAATCCTATAGGACCTCCATTTCGAGCCCCAGTCAGACCACTGTCGTGTCCTTGAGCAAGACACTTTACCCGACTTAGCCCAATAGCTGTCAATAAATGAGTACCATCTTCTGCTGAAGGCTATAATAACCTACGATTAATCAAGGTCCTTCCCAGGGCCTCAAAGAATCTTATCCGCTTAGTTAGCTTAACGGAAACCGAAGGTAGAATATTTTTACCTTCAGTAAAACTCTACCACTTAGATTTAACTTTCATACGACGATTTTTACCGAATAACTTCGTATTTTATCAAGCTAGGGAACTTCTATGAATTGTTACGGGACATACAGTGTACCAAAAAACGTACGATTTGTGTTTCCTTTACCTCTTCACTTCGGCGCCAGGTTTCCCCGAGCTCTGGTTCTCATTTGTTTCCAATGAGGCGCTTGGTGAAAAAATCAATGCTACAAGGATTGCCAAAAACAGTACTACAGTGAGGCGTTTCATTGTCATTCTGGTTATGGTAGGGCCGTAATGTTTTCTCAGCTGCAATTGAAGATGAAAACAAAAACAACAGTGTAGTTAGCTTTAACGAAATCAGCAAAAACTCTGACTAGAACTTAATGAACCTCACCTACTGCCAACTATGACGACACTAGCGTCAGATCAAATTTTAAAGCTTTTGTGCCGCTAGTTCATAATCTTTATTGAAATCAGCTAAACTCTTAAATCAATTTTTTCAATTTCAGCTGAGTTTAACTCGTAGTTACTGTTGCTGTGGTGTGAAATATTTGACCGAGACTGCTTCCACGTCGTTCAAAACAAGCAAAAAGTTTTGAAAAAACAAGAAACAATCAAGAAAGTATAATAAAAATGTGTCTATCAACTAGGAAATTCGTACTTTAATTTTGCAGCACTATAGTTGATGCGAGCGATATGCAAGTAAGCAAAATTTTTCCGTTCAACCAAACGTCACACTACTGTCACTAGTTAAAACGCAAATAATTTGATTTTCAAATAAAACATTTTTATTGATTGAAAGTAAAAAGGGTAGTAATTGACAGTCTTAGTAATTGAATATTGTGTTTGCTTCCATTTCGCCAATCAGTGTTTTATTTTAGCCTTCAGGTACACTTTTAGGAAATTGGCTTTGATAATTTTTCTCGTTTCTAAAGAGACTTAAGAACTCACGTTATAACCGCCTTTAAGAAGTCTAGACCTTTTGGAAATGCTATTCAACTTGTCGAGTTTTTTGTAGACAGATAGACAGCCCGTTCAAGTTGCTATTTACGTTATAACGAAATTAAACACTTCGGTTTATAATAGAAGTCGGAAAGCACTTATGGCGCAGACATCCAATCCAGGGTGTTCTTTTAACGAAATAACAACAAGTGTGCTTACTAAGTGCTTGTCCTATAGTGCTAGCTGTAAATCATGGTAATTAGGCAGTGTTTGCAATTTATGAAAATAAATTCATAATGCGAAGTGGCCATGTCCCCTTCTATATATAACTGGACGCCACGGCGAGCCTAGCAGGACATTATAACCTAAAACTGGTGTTCTGCTGTCACACGTAGGCCACGAATAAAAGCCACACAGCTTTATAGCGTTTGAATGGTATACATAATTTTGTTAAAAAAAACATTAACACAAATCCTTTGTTTCTAAAATTATTGCCAGTGTTATATTTGAAAAAGATATATTGAGTTCTTATTTTCAATTTTTATCTTTCAAAGCTCTTGTTGTAAGAATTTTTATCTAATTTGCGCTAATTCAAGAAATAAGAAATTCGTGGCAATCTATTTGAAATACTTTACGCAATAACTCACGGTGAAAGGAGCCCGTCTCCTAATAACTTGCTTTAGTTATAGATTTTCCCCTGCTCTGATTGGTGGAGGCTGACCTACTATCCTGGCTATAATCACCTCGCCCGAGTAGACTATAGCCGGCTTGTGAACAAATTTTCAAAATGGCCGTATGGCGTTTAGTGGATTTTTAATGGAAGATTTATAGAAACTACTTGACCGAAAACACTGTTCTGAAAAGTTTGAAGTTTGCATAACACCTTTTAATTAAGGTAATGCAAAATCCCTATGACAAACGTGTTAACTCCAGGTAAAATATTAATGCTTCAGATGACGATAATTACGTGCGACTGAGCAAATAACAACAACAACAACAACAAAATTCCTCAAACTTTAAGCAATAGCTATTTTTTTCTCTCTGATAATTACTTGAGCAACTTTACTGAAACAATTATTCGTCTCAGGCTCAGTGAATATCTTGCTAAAGAATAATCCCCTCGACTTCGTCTCGGGAATCATTCACCAGATACTCACTTCGCCTTCGGCGAACAATTGTTAAACATTAGGGTATATACAACTATAAAATCTGCAGTTTTTCTAAAATTAACCATAAAACCAACAATTTAAAGGCATCTGTGTTTCAATGCGGGCAGTTTATTCAAAGCTAGGCTTCTCAAAAAATGACATTGCAACTAAGAGCAGTTAGAACACAACACAAGAAATTGAACAGCTTTAATTTTTCATGATTAGATAGGAAATCACTAGTAAAAGTTCAAAATGCTAATTATACTAGGTCAATCCTTATTCTCTACAATAGAAAAGGCACATAACTACGGTTTGTCGAATATCTTAACACGCAAATTGAAAAGGGTGGTTCTTCCAGTAATTTTGGGTAGATCAACTGCAATAAACAATTTATTCTTTTTATACCATATCTACGTCAATGTCAATGGATAAACAAGCGATTCTGTAGTAACAAGAAACTTAAAACTGTGCCAAGGTTAACGTTCAAAATTTTTGCCGGCTGCGACAACATTTCAATCTAACGCTTTTGAGTCCGACTTAAAAGTTAACTGCACTTTCAGTCTTTGGTACAGTAGCATGGACATCACGATATATTGTTTGACAAAAAGCAATTTCTGTGGGTAGGATATTTTAATACTAGGTATCATCACAAGTAAGCGTTTACATTTCTTGTGGTAAACTTTGAAGGGTTACAAATTTCGCTACTAATTCCGAACTGCAGTCCCTAGTCGTTGAGAGTCCAACTGGAAAACAAACGATTTACAGATTGTCTTTCAGTTCGTTTGGAATGGCCTTCTTACAACCCTGACTACCCGGAATCGATATCATACGAATTTGATAGTCAGGATACTTTCGTAGTTAAAGTACTATTGTTACACTGTATCTTTCAATTCAACTCATCCCAGACAAGGGTTTATTAACGTTTTCTCTTTTATATTTGGAGTTTCTTTGTCAAAAAATAAAAGAAAAATCTTGTCCCAGCCCATACTATCCTCGCCATTTTGCTTACCAGAGTCTTTTTTCATATCTTGTCGTAATCATCTTCATAGTCATCTTCTCCCCATTCAACTCGTCCCCAGTCTTCTTTCTTAATTTCCACCCCCCTTGCTAGTTTTTGTATTGTGCTGTAGCAATTCGCAAAATTTATGCACAGAGTTTATCTAATGGGTTTTAAGTGACCGACCTAAAGATTATTTTTTGATTAATTAGCAAAAATAAATGAAACATAATATAAAACAATAAAAACTCTAAAAGCTTTCAAGCTCTAATCAAACAGCTTCAGTTTTTATTGCAACTGCAACCTATGGAAACTCAGATATGAAGGTTGACTACATATTAATGGTTAAGCCTGAATTAGTTTACAGAATATTTGGGACTCTTATTTTGTTTTTTATTACAAATTTTAAGAAGTGTTAAAATATCTAATGAACATCAAAGATCTGCCGAGTTTGTAAGGACTTTTTTGCCAGCATAGAAAAAGCTTACAGGAAATGCTGTCAGAAACTCGTTAAGCTAGCGTTGTGTTTGTTTGCACATCTTCCTTGCAACTTGATGGACTTAACATCAATTATTTGAATAAGCATGGAACTGCTTAATGTTGAAAAAAAGGAAAAGGAGCTAGGTTTTTTTTTGGTTTGGATTAAACTGCATTGGAGTATTGTGGTGCTGGTTTTGACATTAGAAAATTTAACTATGTTTTAACGCTGTTGACATAACTGAAATATTACCGATTCTAAACGTATTGACAGCCGCTAATATTCACATTTACCAACCATCAGGTGAAACTGATGTCAGACCAACGTCGATCTCATTCATGCCATCCGGCAAAGTCCTTCGAGCTGTTGAGAAAAACCATAAATGTTGAGAAGAAAAAGCGTAAAAACTATTGATAGTAATTGTTGTAAAGTTTCTTCAGCAAGGTAAGGCTTGTAAAACATATTTATTGGTATAAGAATATGAGAGCAATTGAGTTTTAATACTCACCTGTCACACAAAAAAGATTTCCAGCTTCGAAGCTTTTGATCAACGTTTAGTTTAAAAACGAGGCACTAGTTTTTCTAAATATGTCTAAACGAAACAAGAAAACCTGAGCATTGTAAAACTGAAAATACTTCATAAAATTGCTTACAAAACTGATCGAACTGCCTTTACTAGCACATAATGATTACCTCTTTTGATGTTCATTTACTTTTGCTTCGAATCGTGTGAATTGATATCACATGCAAGTTGAAATTAATATGCAAACGCGTAATGAAAACTGATTTTCGGAAAAACTGAAATGAAACTCGGAACAGCGATGACAAAGACTTTTCCTGAAAACATAACGAGATTGGTGGCTGAGCATTGCTATATTTGTTTGTCATATCAAACAAGAAATCTTAATATTCAAAACCTGACAAACTTGGAGTTACCATTTATACTTCAATCTTACATTTGCTGCATGTCATTTTATCAATGAATACAAAGAAAGCTGAATTACTTTTTCAATTATGAGCCATGACCTCAAAGCCCGCTTATTAAACCTTGCGGTTTACCAGTTGATGTTAAAAAACCGACTAGCAGGGTTTTAAAACGTGCTTCAAAACGAAAAACACTCGTGGAAATTTAATGGAAGGAAATGGTAAGCTTCTAAGAAAGTAATTACAACACAAATTTTCATCGCAAAGCAAAGCTTCCAGTGTCGTGTGTCAGCTTTTTTATGTCTTTAGCAGCTTGCTGTTAAAAAGATCAACTAGTGTACAGCTTTTTGGAATGAGTTTCATGTGATCCATAACGAATAAACTTGAGCGAAAGTGTGGCACCAAACAGCTATAGAGGTATGAATATTTTTGAGAACTGCATTAACTTACATTTTTTCGCCATGAAATTACATTACAAAGTCTCACACTTCAGACTTCCATTTTTACTGTTTTGGTTTATTAAATTTATTCTTGTTTTATTTTTTTTCTAAATATATTTCAGGAGACCATAAAGAACTCCTTCAAAACGCTAAATTAAAAGTGCTACCTGCATGTCTATCAAACAATAGCAGTTTTTCCAGAAATTCGGAGACTATTTCTGTTCATTTCTTTAAAAGTTAGTGTATCGCCGAGAAAACTAAAGGTGTTTTAAAGCCTTTAGTGCTAAATATTATGTCCTTTATCGCAAAAAAGAGTCTTTTATAGGTGTATATCATTTGCACATTAGTGAGCAAAACATTAGTTCATCGGGGTAAACGTGTATTAATGCCAGGTAATATAAACGGAAATAAACTAAACTTGGCTTTGTTTATGTTCGAATAGTAAAACTTTTCATTGACTCTGAGATGCTTTTATTATGTTGCACTGTCAGTTGCTTTTTGCTGCAAAGAGTATTTGCTTCTTCTTAGGTTTTATGTGAGCAAAATTACAAAAAAAAAAACTCCTGGTCACTTTGTCCTTCTTATTTATTCTTATAACAAAGACGTAATTAAAACCTTTTTAATGGTCGGTTTTCCTTTCAGAAATAAAACCATGAGAAGAATAAAGGTTTCCGACAATCCATCTTTTGTGATGTTGCTTCTATTTGCACACGTGTCAGCTGTACAGAGCGAACGAGGTAGAGTATAAATGACAATCTTTGTGAAGAACAAAGGCTGACCCAACACGGACTTCTCATTCACCTTGACACTGTAAACAAAGCCTCTATGCTAACCTCGTTTGTTGAAACAATGTGGCAGAAGCGGAAGGGGATTTTTGCAAAGTTAAATTTTATCGTTACATCTAACAAAACGAATCTACAATTTTACTGCTTTCTGACATGAAATTGTAATCCATGAGCCCCGTTTACAAACTTATTTTTTTTTAAAATAAGTAGAAGTTAAATAAAACATCTCCATTGACAATTATAAATCGCGATCTTTCCATAGCATTTTGATTGGTCGAATCAATCCCAGTTTTCAGCTCCGATAAAACCGAATGAACTTACATGGCTTGGGATTTGTACGTGAGGTTTCGGAAAGCACATAATATTCAATGCGGGCTCATAGAATAAGTTTTATTTATATGTTTCTAGCGTTCTGATTGGTTCCTTCAATCTTCTATATCAGATCTTATTAAATTTTCAATCTCGAATATTGCGATTCGCACGTTCTAATTGGTTCATTTAATCTCGGTTATCAGCTCATATTCGGAGTTCACCAAATATGAAAACTGACTGTAAAAAAATAGCCAAAAAAGAACTAAATTAAAAAAAAAAACTAAAAAAAAACTAATTAAATTTAATAAAACAATTACTCCATTCGCGCTTGATGGCAAATAGCCAATTCGGCGCTACGCGCCTCGTCGGCTATTTGCCATCTCATATCCAACGCGCGCTCTTAGAATAATTGTTTAGTATACCAAATTGACAAAATATGAAAACTGAAATGTGGTTCTCAAAAAGCTCTAGCTGTCATTTTCAAGCATTAAAAGGTTTGGAAAACTCAAGAAATTTTTAAATAAGAATAACAATTCCAATTGAGCTTAATGGATATGACGTGGTTTGTAACTAACTCGACACTTGGAATAGTTGTTGTTTGTTCTTGTTGAACAGTCTTATTTTGTTGCAGCCATTCTGAAGTAGTATAGCAAAAAACTGCAGGGGTTGGGCCTGGATAGATGTTGAGAGAGGGGCATTAGAAGCTATCGATTGCTTTCAGTTTTGTAGAAAAGGATTTGAAATCATCTCTTTTCTTAATGGCTAACCTTATTTCCAATGCTAGACTAAATATTCATATTATTGTGTTTTTTTGCATGATGGTGGAATGCCTACCCCCTCTAGTATGCCCAGACTTATCCAATGGTTGGCATACTGATCTTTACTGTGATGAATGGAAAGGATTTAAAAACAGAAATACCTCAGAGCATCTGTTAAACAGCAGTCATTGCATGCGTCTTTCTGGATGCTGCTATTCATTCATGCAGAAAACACACCATTGTTTCAATGTTACAAAACTAAAAGGTAATTAATATGATGTCTTTTAATTCATAATTATAGCTTAATGCTAAACTAAATCCTTTCTAGAGCCTAAGTGACTCATAGGGCCTGCGCTTATCTCCGGTTTCTGTAGTGTTAAGCGGATGAGTGTCTTTGACTCCTCCTGGACAGGACACAAATCTATCGCAGGTTGGCCCCCAGCAGAACTGGTACTCATTTATACAGCTGACCGATGACCGAGTCGACTGGAACAACGTCAGGAAAAACATCTTGTTCAAGGACAAAACACAGTGGTCTGACCGGGGCTCGAACTCGCTACCCTAAAATTACTAAACGATTATATATATGTACAAGGAAAAAAAACCGCGAAGCGCGTGAAGTACGAACATCACCATCAGTTCCTAAGGAAGTGAGAGGACAGACAGAACAGGAAGTCGAGGAATGCGCGCTTATTAGACATCTTTCTTTGTACACACAAATTGAAAAAAAAATTTTAGACCTTGATAGTAGGCGAAATGTAACTGTCATATCACCCTGAAGAAGACCATTCAAAACGGTCGAAATATAGGTTGAAAGAAAAAAACGAGTCATCTTTATGTTTTGTATATCTAAAATTTATTGAAAGACTGAGAACGCGGATGCTTTCGATTTGTGTATGTACACATACTATTACCTTATTAGATTGGAAATACAGTTTTGGTTAGGGAAATTCATGTTTGCTTTTATACTGGTGATAAGAAACAGACTAGAAGTCTAAACAAATGACTGTCTAAGCGGTATGTTTGTGTTTTCCTTCGGGTAAGGAACTCACCGAAGTTCTTGTTGCTTTTTTTTTTCTCAGACGATGGTTACATCACAACCGAAGAAAAAAAAATTTGTACAAAATTCAAATACAGCGAAACATTTGCTCCAGGCAAATCGTTTCCTGGTCTGGTAATTGGACAAGAGAAAGTCTTGTCGGAGCTACAGTGTCATGATTTATGTTTTCGTCATAAGTTATGTAAGGGAATCAATTTCAAGACAGAACAAGATAAAAGTCAGTTAGTTTGTGAACTGCTGAGCTCAGTTGTGGAAACAGAAGATGCCCAAAACAAAGTTTCTGGGAAACAGGTCGACCTTGAGTTTTTCAAAAAGGTAAATAAAAAATACCTTCTCGTTAAATGTACGTAGACAAGAAAGAATAGCCAACACAACGCAGAATTTATGTTTTCTCATACAATATTTCGGTCTGCGTTGCGTTGGCTATTCTTCTTTATTTACATTTAACTTCGTGAGCCCAGTTCGATCAGTTCAGTGATCCAACTCATACCGGCGGAACTGTTGTACCGTGGTTATTCATTTTTTTGCAAATTTAACACTTCTCGTTAAAGAAAGTTTTTATCACATGAATTAACACATAGGTTGTGTTTTTCCTGCATGGAACTCTGATACCTGAACTAATTCAATCCGGTAATGGAAATATGTACTGAGAAAACGGTTGCATAAGCGGTGAAAGGCCTAAAATGAACAAATAGATGCTACACAAGTGTATCAGATTGGATACACACTGTGGAAGAATTGTTGTTGTCACAAACTTACATTTTTGCAGAAGAACGAGATAAACAAGAGCGATTCTTCAACAATATTTATCCAAGCTTATGAACTTTTGAATCATCTATTAGTTCACCATATGAATATATTGAGCCAGGCAGTTAGCAGGACATAAAACCGCTGTTCCATCTACAGAACTAAGTTACAAACCTTTTCCTGTAGCTCAGTTGTTAGGGTGTCTGACCAGTAATCAGAGGGTCGTGAGTTCTATTCCCGTTGGGGACTCAGAGATTTTTTTCTTCTGAGAAAAAAGTTTGTAACAACAAGAACAATAGACCGACTTAGATGTTTCAAAAATTTTACTTGGGAATAAAAGGGAGATATCGCATGGGTATCTCCAAACGAAAAACTTCCCCAAGAAAAAAAAATTGAAATATTGTAATTGGTCTAATTTCTTCCATAGTATTTATCCGAAGCTGATAAGCTTTCGCATCGAACAAAATCTTGAAGGTAAAAACAATAGACTAAAGTAGCTGTTCTTGCGACAAAAAGAAAAATCGGTATGCTTTATTTGATCTATTAACTTATGGTGTTCAAAACGAATCAAGGGAGGAAAAAATAACCTAACTACATACACAAATGAGTGAACGGATGGAATAAGTATGTGCAACTTACCCGTTAAAGTCCCTTAATCAAGCATATTTTTTTAAGTTCCAGCTGAAAAGTAGAACCCTTTAATAATAGGAATTTTTGATAATAAAATCTTTTCTTGCCGTTCCTGTTATATTTTTAGACTTGAAGCGTGCAGTGATGACGTACCAGGAAGCATATGAGGTAGCACGAGGCATGAAGCAGAGACAATCTTTTTTATCTAAAACAATTCAATTCTGGCTACAATAGTCACATTGTTATAACTTTAATCAATGAATTACTCCCTTGAAATTGCTTGAAATATAAATTTCTATGACATTTTTTTAACAGAAATGAAATTTCTTAAACAAAAACCACATAACTCACTGCTGCTACGTCACAGGTTACCAGTCCCTCTCCTGCTCGGTCAAAATTTACATTCCAATCTTTTTCTGATTAAAAAGCATAACTTAGTCAAGGAAGTTTTCTTTGGTTTTTCGAATTTTGAGTTCACAGATGACAACAATTTTAAACCAAAAAGTAAAAAAATAAGCTTGATAGGGACTTTAGATTTTCATTTGCTGGTCCTGCTGAACACAACTCTTACTGTTTTTTATTGCTTTTGTTTCAGAGTTTCTTTGGAGATTGTTCTGACCCACCGTAAAGGATATTATGAAAACATTTTAAAGGAATATTGAAAATATGAAACATTCTCAACCTAATTTCGTCTTCTTAATGAGCACTTAATGATTTGAGGATTTTAGAAATAGAAAGTAGGAAATTGTAAAATTGACCATATTAATATATAGTCCCTATGGGACTATAGAATAGTGACACCGATACATATACTGATACCACCGAAAACTGACACTGAAAAAAAAAACTGATACTGATGTTGATACTGACAATGACGCTGTCATTGATACTGAAACTGAAATTGGTACTGATACCGATGCTGAAACTGATACTGACACTGATACTGATACTGATTGTGATACTGATATTAGCACTGATACTGGTATTGGTACTGATACTGACACTGATACTGATACCGATGCTGATACTGATTGTGATACTGATATTAGCACTGATACCGATATTGGTACTGATACTAATACCGATGCTGGTAATGACACTGATATACAAAAACTGTTACTAATACCGATACTGATACGGATACTGATACCGTAGCTGATACTGACACTGACACTGACACTGATACTGACACTGATACTGATACTAGCACTGATACTGGTACTGATACCGACACCGATACTTATACCGATGTTGATACTGATACTAGCACTGATACTGGTATTAGTACTGATACTGACACTGATACTGATACCGATGTTGATACTGATACCAGTCTACGGAATAACCCCTAATTTGCATACGTTTTCGACGCGCGAGCCTCGTTTGCATGGTAGCCAATTTTTCACAGAAAACGTGAGGTTAACTTTAGAGCTTTTTTTATTTCTAGCGTGCGTTGTTTCGTTAAATGATATGTGTATAGCCGGACAGTACAATGTCGAAATAAAGAGATTCTGCTAAGTTGGCTTTATAACATCAACTTTCAAGCATCAAATATCTTCAACTGATATGGGGCCAAAATCTAAGAAGTCAAACCTCGAAGACCCAAAGTTCATAATTTATGTGCACCTACTCATAAGACAGTCCCATCGCCCATACTTACAGAGTAGTTCGAACAAGTACTCAACTATGATTGTGGGAAGTAACAACGTCAAATTCCACGGAACAAAAAAATATCTGATGAAATACCCATATGTTACAAATCTGAGAACACGTGGTGCGCAAGTCAAGAATAAAGCAAAAAGTCATGCACAATGAATTGAAATTTCTAAAAACTTTGTTTTACACTTCCTTTTTATAAACCCTGGAAGTTTTTTTTGACGAAATGTTATTAGTATCACTTCAACATTGGCGGAAATATCTGCTGAAAACCTGGCCGCTCATTTAAGCTTCGTTTAGAAAACAGCTAAGGTCTTGCGATTAAAATAACATTTGAAACGTAGCAATCGAAGTGAAAGTGTCAGTTATACAGCTTAAATGTTGCGAGAAGCAAATGGCAAAGACACACAATACAAAAGCAAATCCGTAGCAAGATTTTGAATCAATCATTGAGAAACTGGTGAATCAGTAAAATCAAAACAAACCTAGTAACAAGTTACAATTTGGAAATCATACCTTTCTTGACGATCGGTCGTCCTAATTCATCTTCTTTATGCCATATTCCGAAATTCACGTTGGGCCGAATTCTTCGCACTTTTTCTTCGAATAACAGGCAATTGGAGATACGAAAAGTTCATGGTTGGACCCAAAGCATTAGTTAAGCCATTCGTTGCTTCTCGTAATCGTTTATATGCGCAATAAGACAGGAAAATACGGGAACAAAGGCCTAACGCTATGCAAGAAAAACTCTTCACTGGCTTTCATGTTGTTAAACATGCAAACGAGGCTCGCACGTTGAAAACGTGTGCAAATTAGGGGTTGTTCCGTAGACTGTACAAGTAGTGATACTGGTATTAGTACTGATAATCATTCTGATATCGATGCTGTTACAGATCCTGATACAAATACTGACACTAACTCTGATGATGTTACTGATACTGACGCTGATACTGATATACTGATGTTGATACTGACACTGATATTAGTATTGATACTATTCTGATACGTTGCTAATACTGATGCTGACATATGTTGTTATTGACACTGATACAGATACCGATGCTGATAATGGTATACTTTTTCATGCTGATATTAACACTACTACTGATACTTACACAAATGCTGACGCTGATGCTGATACTGACACAGATGTTGGTATTGATACTATACTGATATGGCGCTAATATTTATACTGATTCTGAAATTAGTATCGATATTATACTGATACCCGATGCTGATACTGATGCTGATATTTATTAGTATTGACACTGATACTGATATCGGTAAACGTTTTGGTGCTGGTATCGATACTAGTACTGATGCTAACACTAATGCTGATGCTGATACCAATAGTGATATTGTTGCTGACGTCGCATTGCCAGGAGACCAATATGCAGGGAACAGCTTTTGTTTGAAATCGTGTACATGTTAATAAAGAGAAATTTTGCAGGAAACAAGATTTTCTCTAGACAAACTGCGACGGACCTGCTTCATGCACCGCCATACCTTTTGCACACCCAGCAATATGGCGTCATAAGGTTTTTCGCTGGACTAGTTGAGCCTGCCGTACCGTGTTTTCTTAGATAGTTTTTTTAACTCATCGGTTTCATAAGTAGTTAGTCACATACACCGAAGCAACTAATTGGACTTTGTGCAAGATTCCATTGTTTCATACTGAGGCAGCCCAAGCTCAAATTGTGCAACTTAATCAAATAATAAATTACCGTAATTTACTATAGAATATATGTGAATTTAATAAATCTCTATTTCTTACCTTGAATATTAATAAAATGTTTGAAAACTCGCATGATGTCTTAGGTTTTAGTAAAATTTTTATGTAGGTATGCTCAACTTTGTTGCCATAGTAACCACATTTTAACGACAAGTTTTGGGTCGTCTTTCCTTTTTTTGTATTAACTGATCGAAAAAATTGACTGATATTACGAATGATCCCTTTCCCCTTTAATAACAATAGATTCTAATCAATTAAAAGATGGTGACGTCATCGTTATTGCGCAATAACGAAATCACGCCATTATCATGTAAATGTGTTTCACTCAAAGTTATATAAAAAATGTGTTTTGTCAAACCACTCTATTCTTAGTCGTCTGAATTATTTTATATAGCGACTTTAAGTAACAGCAACATTTACTATCGTAGTGGGGGGGGGGGGGGGGGGGGGGGGGGGGGGGGGGGGGGGGGGGGGGGGGGGGGGGGGGGGGGGG
>JAOBAT010119823.1:0-13594 GCA_026413305.1 Hydrozoanthus tunicans
AATCAGATTGAGATCGACAAATCTCAGCCCACATGCGGAAACCAGGACTCTATCCCGGGTCCACAGTGGTGGGAGGCTCGCTCGGCCATCCTGCTCCCCAAATTCAACCCAAACCCCAAATTATTGAGTTTTATTGAACCAGAATTTTTAGTTTCTATCGTGCATATAAAATACCTTAAATTATAGCATCTAACGAATTCACAGAGCTGAAGTTAATGACCAAGACCAAAAAATTTGTTTTCTTTAAAAAAGATCTTTTGGCGCTTCTCTTGACGGGTTACGATAAATCGGTTATCAAACTCTACATGCACCGGTTCAAAAAGGTAATCGTCGTTGGTAGAAGGATAGATTAAAGTGACATTGCCTAATTTGAAAATGTTTCTGCAGTGATCAGCATCAAATGTTTTAGTGCAAACCCTATAAGTACAAGTCAACAACCAGAATGAACGCTAAAGATTTTTTTGCGCATTTTTTTGTTACCGTTGAATCGTTAGACGAACCTGTTTTTTTTTGCTGTGAACTCTGATTTGGGAGTAACACAAAAACCTCTCTCGCCCATAGACATAACATCAGTTACAATGACATTTTCTGCTTTGCCACTCAACCCTGGTGTCTGCATTTTTTTACCACGCGGATTCCGCATGACACGTGACCAGCCACAACCAGGGTCCTTTCACGAGAGTGAAATGAGCCTGGGTGCGAGGTTGGAGCTAAGCTCAACATTCAACTGAGAAGTATATACCTCTGTTCATAAAATTGTAGCTATCCTGTTCTTTGTTTTCTGTTTCATTTTCATTTGCACCTGCAGTAAATGAAAAAATTGTTATTGTTATAGTTGACGCCATCAATACTTCAATTAGAAAATCACTGTTGTTGAGGCTAGAAGCTACTTGGGAACATGCGTTTACAGAATACTAACAATTACAAAACCGTCACAGAGGTTTTGAGCCTTATATTCTTACCCCCACGCAAAGAAAGGTGAAAATCTATGTTTGCTTCATTTTGAATCCCTTGCTCCGCAATGCTACGGTTAATGTCAACCTGAAAAAATATGAGTTTACAAACAGTCGACACATTAAAACGTTAAAAACAGTTATTTTATACCTATTCAGCCCGCTTTTTAACAAAATGATAAACAGTCGCGAAAAAAGCAATTAAGAAGCGATAATTTATTTGTTTACAACAACCTTTTCAAATCCTAACGCCAACCGTTAAACGAAGTTTAAGTAGCAACAACTAAAATCCTTCTACAATAATCAGCATACCAAAGCTGGCCAATTTTTTTACAGTTTTTCTTTCCTCGACTCTCTGAGCTTGGAATATAAGTTAAAATCACATGGCCAGGCCAGGCCATTTCTTAAAAGCAAGTACAGCCAAAAGACAGTTTATTCAAACTAAAGTAACCGCGGAGTCCGAAGAGTGTGGTATCAGGACTTCTACTGAACTGTGATAATTTACAAAACTGTAACTTTAAAGTTATTAATTTTTTCCAACAAATGAAAGGTTTATTGTCAAGGCCTGTTCATTAGAAATAACAACCTGACTGTTGTTATCAGTTGTTCCAAATTCCTAAGAAATACGAAAACTATTAGTTGAGGGCCTCAGAATGTTTGACTTTGAGAGCCTATAATCTCAGATTTAATAAATGAAATCAAACTTTTATGTTTTCGTTTATCCAATAGAAGACTATATAAAGTAAGATAGTGCTTTTCACGAAGCTCGTATATAGGGTAAATTCAGATAAACCGAATCACTCAGAATTTGGGATAATCTGGCAATTATCAAATGGTCTTAGCCCCTTCATTTAATCTGAACGTTTAAACTTAATATAGTTTTGGACAATTATTTTTTGGATGTTGCCTAAGGCGTAAAGGTTGGGGCTGACTAACGCAATATAAACACATAAATGCATAAGTAATGCTAACTATCCAAAGGTGGTTTAGACAGCTATCTCAGTTCCTCCGAACCCCATATTCGCGTTATACGTCACTAATCGAGCTCGTTATTTTGCTGGTTAGCTTGCATCAATAACCATGGGCTTCCCCCAGGCGGAAGAGCAGGGGGTAGGAGAGTAGGGACGGGAACGCCTTCCAATTTTTTGGAGCGAGGATGCTTGTCGAAAACTGACTTCAATGGAACCCCTAAGAGGTACTAACCTGGGCTCAGTTCGATTTCAAACCCTAAGGTACAATCCAAGATTAGACTCTGAACACACAACAATTAAACTGCAATATGACTGGCAAACAGATAACCGACTTATTAAAGTCAAATCATATCAATTTGAACTCCCGCTTGAACAGCTGATACGCGATTTGTGTCTCTGTTCATATAGTACTGAGGACGCCTTAAAAGGTTTGTACGCATTTTCTTATTGTAGCAAAATGAACACGCACGAACCTTTTGTCCCTGATACAGCAAAATGCCGTGAGTTGTATTAGGTAAGAATTGTTGTACTTTTTTGAGAATTTCTTCACCAAGTTCATCAGGACTGATTTTCATTGTTACGTAACTTGAGTTCAACGAGCAACGGACGAATATCTGCCTAAAAACAAAACAAAACCAAAACACATTAATTTTTAGATCAACTTTGTGTACGTTTAATGAGTTGCAATGTTCTTACAATCAAAGCTACTTATCAAATATCGGCAGACCGAATTATCATTTGAAACTTTCATGTTTTTCCATCTTTCAGTCGGTTTTTCAATTCAACCAGCAGTGTGCATTCTTGTTGTGAACGCATTCCATTTATCTAATAGCAAATACATTGCTCATGTGAATCTGTGTGACATTAAAATCAAACAAACTTGGCTGTTAAGCAAGTTCGCAGTTTTCAGCTAAATTTCGGTTCCATTTTGCACCACCAGAGCCAACCCAAAAGCATGTCAGATGTACCTTCTACTACGGCCTACTACATGAATAATTTGCGAATCTACAACACATTAAACATAAATGCATTGAGTAAATCGTAGCTTCAAAACTCTCGTTTCTGTATCAAAAACATCCTGTATGGTAGATTTGAAGTTCTAAATTATTTTGTTGGGGACTTTTTATAATACGGTCAATTTTCGACAATAAGCAAACGTTTTAATCATTCTAGTCTATAATTGAAATTGTCCGAGCATGGTCCAAGCATGGTCCGAACTGTTTTAAAACATCTTTACTTGAAACAGACATTCTTAAAACAAAAACTGAACTTGACTCTTAAGGCATCCAATAAGTTTTATTTCACCCAACGTATGATTAACTACTAAAGGTAACCTCTTCTCTCGAGGAGATAACGATTAAATTGATTTCATTCAAGAAATGAAACACAGCTATCGTGTTTGCACACAATAAACCGAGTAATGCAAACCGGGGTGCGTTTGGGAGAAACCGAGAGAAGTACAATGCAAACACGAGACCGAAGGTCGACTGTTTGTGCGTGCTCGAGTTCAGGTTGTACTCAGTTTCGTAACTAAGAACAGTTTTAACATGCATTGAGCAATTTGTCCCGTCTCAAATTTTGTTTCCGTACATAAAAACATAACTCAAAGACTTTTTAAACGTTGTGTTTGAAAGTTTTGTGACGTTAAAACCGTGTTTGCACAGGCTAATGTAATGAAACACACCTAATTGACCAATCAGAGCGCGCGTTTTATTGAAATTATTTCATAAATAAATTCGGCACGAACCAAGTTGCAAAATCGGAGCAAATGATCAACAACTTATGATTAAATAATAAAGTTTCTTCACCAACGAAGCAATTCTGTAGGAAGCGGTCATTATGCCGAAAGGTAGATAAGTAATTATTATCTCAAAGCCTACTTAAATTTGAATGTATTTAATCCATACCAGCGCCGCGCTGAATTGGTAGTCGCCAATGTTTTGTACTTAGACTTGGAGGCACTGCGACACTTTGCATTTTCCTTGAAAACCTGTAAAAATAAAATCAAACTTACCAGAAAAATCCAAAACAAATCATGGACATTGGTTTGGCGTACAAATTTGCATGTGATGCACGATTTATTATTCTACATTCTGCAATAATCGATATCTTGTTTGTTTTTTATAACTTTCAGGCAAAGTCTAATAAACTGCTAAGCCTAAAAACCCCATGTTCTTTTTAAAATACTCTTAGGTCTCCGATTTAAAAACTTATTTCAAAGAAAAACGGAACCATTTCTAGTTTTTATCATACGATTTTTAAGATTACACTTTTTTGCTAAGTTTCGAAGTCCTAAGGCTAAGAAGCCTAAGGTTTTCTGTGCCTAAACACTAAAATAGATCATTTCAAAAAAGTTTTGTTAAACTGCCTTGTGGTTTAATCACAGCAAAAGTTGATTTCATGTTACTAGTCAGTCACTGTCAGAAAATTGGTGAGGGAAATTGTCATTTTTCTTATTCAATAATCAGTGTGTGCTAGATGTTTTTGACAGAAGCCTTTATATTTAAATTAAGAAAACACGGCACCGAGAAAATATACACTCCGAGGCCCGAGCCTGTTTGTTCTTCGGGGCGTGAAAACGAAGAACTTTTGATTGAAAAAGAAGTAAAAGTCTTTTTGAACCAAAATGCTGATCAATAAAAATAACTTTTTTGCAAAAAATAATGAATAATGAACGTTTTCCACGCGGTGGCTAAAATCCGATACGGGAACTGACCGAGAAACATGGTAATCAATTTTCGCCGGCCGTAATTGTAAAAAGCTTTTAAATTAGTTTAAGTTAATACTTTGAAATATGTAACGACCGTAGCGAGCAGAACATTTATCCACAACTTCTAGGGTGCAAAAAAAAGAAATAAGCTCAAAAACTTCAAACCGCGACGTACAAAGGTTTGTTGTATACACAACATAAGGACGACTGAGTTTCTCAATGTGAATACTATGGGTTCACAAGATAATGTGAAAAAACGTACACCCAGTGCCATTTTAAACTGTAGAATGGAGTGTTACTTACTTTGGCAATGTCAACTCCACTACCTTTGTGCTTTGGATATATTTGGGGCAAATTTTCAAATTTGTCAGTAAAGCTTGGCCGATGCGACTGTTTTGACCAAACAGCTTTTTGTAGACAGGGCTCTTCCTTCATTAGTTGATCTAATATCCCTGAAAAAGGCAAAAATAAAATTCACAAAATAAAATTGTAACATAAATTGTATTGAGTACCGGAAAAACAAAAAAAAGCCCATAGCCATGGGCTAGATGGGCACGCTTTGAGTTCCGTTGTTTTCTGATTCCTAACACCCAACTATAGAACCCAACGTCAGCTGGTTTTACTGCTACTTTTCTTGAGGGAATTTTCGGCGTCTCTTTTTATAGAACAACGCTTAGGAGAACTCTATAACCACATATTTTACTTCCTTTTTGTTTTCTTTTCCGAACAGCAAACAATTTGAAAGAGTAGAATGCAAGCACTCGTCTGAGCGAAATTGGCGCGAATTGAACGCCGGCGATCGTCATTTGCTGAGCAAAAATGGAGCAAAATTGGCGCGAATTTAACGACGACCGACTTCATTTTTTCGCGAGAGGTGGCAACTGAAAGAGGAGGCGGACCAAATGAGCGCCGAAGGCGGGAGTGTGAGGGTAAACTAGGTTGTTTGAGACTAAAGAGTAAAATAGACAGGAAAAACCAACGTGGTTTTGTTTAAACTTTTGAACTTTAAAGTCGAATTAGTAAAATATAGGCTTTTTCAAATAATTGGTCAACAAAAAAGTCGACTTTTGCCGTCTGTGGGGTGGTGGTGTGGGGTGGTGGGAGGGAGTGCGAGAGCAATAAAAAAATGGCAATAGGGGGGGGGGGGGTAGTGCGAGAGCAATAAAAAAAATGGCAATAAAAAGGCGTACTATGCCTATTAATGACTTTCTACTTTCACTGGCAACTCTTGCTTCCACTGCTCAGTGTTGTGGCTCAGTATTATTATAATTTTAAACGTTTTGACGCGTAACACGAGCCAGGGATGGTCCGGTCCGGTCAGTGTGCGTATCAGTGAAAGTTCACTCAGCTTTATTCCATCCTTACCGTTAGCAAACTGACAACCAGCATGCATGTACACGGACTGTATTAAAGCGGCTACCAGGTGCACCATCCAGATTTGTTTTCAGTCCTCTAGGAGATCGATAAACTGATCATTGTAATGCACCTTTAAGCTTATTCACATGGGTAAAAAGCAAAAAGGTGCGATATAGATGTGATACCGAGTCACTTTCGAACAGTCTTCCTTTAATTGTTTTATTTTGTAAACAACTAACCTTGAATATCTCTTGGCAGAACCGGAGGTGAGTCATTTAAGAAAAACATCAAGCATTTCCTGCTATTATCAAGCATTTCTTGGAGCTCCTAACCAAACAGAACATATGTAATATCATTGTATGTTTTTAAAAGATGATAATTAAAGTATATTATAACAACATTTTGTAGCTAGTATGAGAAACCATTGGTCGATTCGAAATTCTGTCATAATAATATAAAAAGCCAAACGTTTTTGGATTGGAACGTTAATTCTTGCGATAAACCGAAGAACGGCTCGAGCGCCAGAAAAACTTAGTTTGACCTGACAAACCACTTAGTTATAAAGCTATGCATTCCTTCTGGAATCTGATTCCATCTTTCCTGAATATTTAATTCGGTTAATAAAGACATTTTGGGGAGTTTTTGCTCAAGTAGCTTTTAGGTGTTAGCAAACTTTATTAAAATCCTGAATTGGAAATGGACTTGGAAACAATAGTGTTAACGACTATATCACAAATTTTCCTAGAACTAGGTTTTCACTTGAATCCCTTAACGAAATTAGTAATTAACATCTGCACATACTTGAAAACAATGCACTATACTGTCCCTAATAGTTTCACTGACGACAATATCTATTACATTTCCAGGGATAACAATGATTGCATTGGAATTAGAAAGAATTGCACTTTTTCTAAGCTTGTGGTTTTAAATACCTTGTTTAAGCCGTTCTCCTTTGGTTGGCAAGTAAGTAAGACTTCTTCCATTCTGTTCAGTAAGTTTCTGTGGTATTTAATCTGGCGCTCTAGTCGGTAACACTACATTATAACAAAAAAATGGTTCATTCAAGAGCAAAAACCCGCTGAAGATACTAAACTAGCCCGATTTGAAAAGTGTTAACCATTCAACTTGTAATAAACAAGAACAACACTTAGATCGTTAATTTGAGAAATGTGTTGACTCTTTAGCTTTACAATTGAGAGTTTTAAGCTCTTCTGTAGTTACAAACCTTGTCTTGCCGGTTTCGTTCTAAATTGTCTTCCCTAATTTTGTCCGAGCGGCTTCGTCTTAATGGTCTTAAATTTCTCTTCATGACTTTCCCGGAGAATCCAACAAGAATCTCAGATAAATTGGCACCAGATCGTTGTGGAAAGTTGGGAGGCTTTGAATCAGAAAAAGTTAAAAAATATCAATTTACATTTACTGTACGCGAGAAGCCCATAAACTGGACTTCATATTGCCGGTGGTTTTTACTGTAGTTAAAAAACGAAAAAAAAAAGATTTCTTGCGTCGCTGATGGTTAAGAAATGGTACTCCGTTCTATGTTTAATACTATTCACCAATATACATATATAATAAAATTAATATATATATATACATACATACATACATATATTTTAACGTTCTTGCACAATTATCTGGATTACATGACTTCTTGAAACTTAAAGTCATGATCATAGCTCAAGTGTACTCCTGCCGCCACACTTATTAACAACTACGAAGGTGTACAAGTCGCCAACTTTTCCATCGTGTGTCAGTTAATATTTACCAAACTGTAGTCCTGTTGCAACTATGACGCTTTGTTCTACGAAAGGAGCAAGCAGTCAATTTCCGAGAAATTGATTGTTTTCATGATAACCTCTCTTGAACGAACTTTATACTCTGCACGAGTTAAAATCTTTCTGACTTAACGGTCTCCAAGCGTTTACCATTATCTCATCGAAAGCCGAAGCTATTTTAAAAACTTGAAACAATTTGCTTGTTAAAAATCGAAACTGAGTTTACAAGTTGAAAGTTTGAGACTTGCGTTTGAAGTACGTATGTTAATAATAGATCGAATTGTGGTTGATTAGTTTCTTTGCAACTCTAAATTTTACTTAACGCCTCAACACAAACATAGAAAACGTAGCAAAACTAAAAAGAAATAAAGATTCACAAACAGCGGAAGTTTTGAGCTCTGTAACATGATAATGCTCTCACCGCCATGGCTCCCTCCTCGCGTATTCGCTTTGCACACTTCTTCTTTCTTTTCATCTTCTCAGTTAAAGTAGATTTCCGGCATCAAACTAAACGACAAGATGATTTCACATTTGGAGCTGCTGGACAAATCAATCAAAGGTGTAAACCTTAAGTCAAAATAATTTTAAGCTCGAGAGTTGTCACACCATTTCACTGCGTCAGCTGTCTGTAAATTGATAGCCGCAGATGTTTCAAATACTGGAAGAGTGCGTTCAACAAGCTGAGCATGCGCAAGAAACCTTCTGCAAGGCCATTGGCAGTCGCTATTTATAAACAACGCCGTTTAATCATGTGGCAGTAGGTGTTGCAAATAACGGTACCTTAAAATATCAAATACAAAACCTCGGGCAAAACTGGTTGAATTTTCGGGCTCAGAATTTCGACGACTGAGCTAGAGTTTGGGTTTTTAAACAAGAAGCTCGGCGTCTCGAAGAGTAGAACGGAGTGCATCGATTCCATCGAAGCATAAATTTCACGCTAACCCAATGTGAACTTGAAAGTTGAGCTATCACCAAACTTCTGCATGGTGGAGAACTTTCGAACTTCATTTTAAAATGTTATTTTTATCGCCTTCCGAAGATTGTCATTATCCGTCTTATTGTCAATGATCGAGTGCAGTGGGAGTTGGCTGAAAGCAAGATGACGTCACAATAAACAGCAAAGGTGTTTCCGAAGAGAGCTTTCAAAGCCTGATGAAAAATCGGCAATATCATCAATTCCCGTAATTTTTTATTCTTCTCAGACCTCTGTAACCCGATCGAGAGTTTATTCTTTTAAAAATGAACACAAAAATGGCTAGTTTAATTAATATACTTAAAGCTATGGCAACTAATCGAAGCGGGCGTATCGTAGTTCATATTAAAACAGTTTGGTTTAAACAAAATCCACGGTCCGCGTATTAAACAAAGCGAAACGTCTTTAATCTAATTATTTCCTTAAGGCAAATTTGCAAAAGAATATATTAACGCTAATTTTAAAGGGAATGAATCGACAAAACATTGTAAACATGTCGGAAAATACGTTAGAAATGAAAATTTCAAGAATAAGTATAAAAGAAAGATTTTCAGTTCATTTGATGATAGTCAAGACAAGATCTTTATCAGGTCCTTGTGCTGCTAAGGTACATCGGTTAATTTATAATCCTAATAAAACTCGATTTCTACAATCAATTGTTTGTCCCTCGAGCAGAAAAAATTTGTGTTCGTTTGTCAAAACAATCTGTTATGAATTTTGCTATTTCTCTCATGCTTTTCCACGCTGGGTTAATAAGTTTGAGGATGAGCATGTCTCGGGATAACTCGTTTGAATTGAAATTATCTTTCGACTTCAGTCATTTTCGCGAATAAAGTCTCGTATATTTTGGTATGTTGGGCATCGAAATAAGAAATGTGCCTCATTTTCAGTCTCCAATTTGCAGGTTTGGCATACTCGACCTTTTGGTTTTACATAAGGTCTTTGATGCCCCCCCCCCCTTTTCCATTTCTAAGGAATGATTACTAATTCTTAGTTTTGTAAAGTTAGTTCTATGTTTAACGTTGGTAATTTCGTCTAAATAGTCTTCATATTCATATTTTGTCTTAAAATGTTCGATAAACTCTTAGCTTGTTGCTTTGATTGATATTTCTTCTCTGATCGAGAAATATCTGGCTTAACCACTGC
The DNA here is from genome assembly GCA_026413305.1 of Hydrozoanthus tunicans. NCBI lineage: Eukaryota > Metazoa > Cnidaria > Anthozoa > Zoantharia > Hydrozoanthidae > Hydrozoanthus > Hydrozoanthus tunicans. The sequence continues at coordinate 9,885 of JAOBAT010119823.1, forward strand.
TGCATTTCGATATCTTTTAGCCACTGCTTAAAATTGTATAGAAACCTTGTGTAAGAGTTTGTGCAATCCTGTTTGATCCATAAATATCCCTAACCTAATTGTTCAATTTTTGTTCTCATTTTGTTATTCCAGATTTGCGGTTTGTTTGTTTTCATATTTTCGGCATACACTTGACACGGCAGACCAGGCCGGCTAACTTGTAAAAAACAGCTTCATGATACAGAGGGAGTCGCACACGCTCTGCTCTGCAGGCAGTGTTGAATGCTGTTTTAGACGAGCCTAGTAGCATCATGCAAAACTTTGTATGCACCAACTCTACTGTATCGTTTTTGTCGTTTCTTTTGCAATCAACACCCCACACCTCACTACCATAAAGCAGAATCGGTTTTATCAATGAGTCAAACAGTCTTATTGTAAGTTTTAGTTTAGTTCTAAAATGTGAACCCAATCTCGCTTTAAGCTGAAATAATGCTCTGAGAGCTAATTTCTTCAGCTCCTGTTTTGCAATTTTAAAATTTCCAAAAGCACTGAACACTAGGCCTAGGTCAGTTTGTAGAAGGGAACATTTTCTAGCTGGGTCGTTGAATAATGAAATTTGTAATTGTTCATTCTCTTTCCACTATTGTTGAAAATTAATACTTTAGTCTTGTCAATGTTTACTGTTAAATCATTGTCCGTGCAGTAACTTATTAGATTATTCAATAAGGTTTGTAAGCCGTTGGCCGGACGTTCTTTGAAACCTGTAGATCATCTGCGTACAGTAATGTGTTAAAGCTTTGTTTTCAGTTCTCATCGGTTCGACAACGTTCGAGTTATTTATCACAGACGTTAAATCACTAATGAACAGATTGAATAAAGTAGGACTTAGCATACAACCTTGTTTAACCCCGGTCTAACATCTAAAGCTCTAATCATGTTTAACCGCAGATAAATCATTTGAATACATTGTATGCAAGATCAAGAAAAAAACGTCCGGTAATTCCTGGTATTTGAATTTTTGTAAATAGCTTTTCTCGTGGAATTTGCTGAAATCACAGCAAATTTCTTTTCTTGATACGAAAAAGCCCGAGTACGGCTGAGCGGGGGTTGGGGGGGGGGGGGGTAGGGGTGCTGAGGGTCACTCGATCACTTACTTCTGGCGCCATTTTGGAAGCTCAGTTTCGACATTTATTTATATATACGTACAATGGATAATGGAGGCACCGAGTCATTTCCTTTGAAGTTCATATTGAGATGGTCGAAGAACTTCGTGTCTGCTGTGATTTGCCAGCGGTTAGCTTTCGGCTTCTTGACTTTCCGACTATTATTATCCACCACGTATCACCAAGTTTAGCTGAAAAAATACGCCAGAAAGTTGAACTGGAAGCAGTAACGGCCGGTACAATATTAAATGAGCTCAAAGACCGACATGGCAACTTCCAAGTGCAGAAAGGAAAGTCTTGTTTGTTGAAAATAAACCTCCACGAGTTCCATAATCGTCTTCAAACAGTGCCTTTGTATGTTATGTTGGTCGATCTTTGGCCCAAGAAACCCAAATTGGTTGGTAGTACGACTGTTTCCTTAAGAAACTCCATCAATAAATTATATAGAGAGATATCTCGAACTGGTATTGGTGTACCGGCGTTTTATAGAGAAGAAAATACATTTTCTATTTACAATTTGATGGGATCTGTGATTGCAAAGATAAGACTTGGGTATAAATTTATGAGCTTGGGGGGTGCTTTGCTGCCACACATTCCTCGCAGGGCTTTGATAAACAGAGGTAAGGACGAGGAAAACGAATATGAAGCACAGCTGTTACAAGAGCCTACTAGTTTGACAGATGGAGATAGCTCAAACAAAGTTATGGAAACAAAAAATGTCGCACATTGTCCAACGGAGTCAAGTAAGAATGTTACACATACAACTTCAGCTGAGAAACAAGATATTTATGTACAAACTGATAAAAGTAGAAGAGAAAAGAGACCAAACAAAGCAGTGATGGAAAATGAAAATGATTTTATTGTAACAAATACTGTCTGTCCACCACCTTTATTCTATAATTTTCTTTCTGATTCAAAGCAAAAGAATGCATGGGAACAAGGAAAGACAAAATGTGAGAAAAAAAGAGAACAATCACTTTCACCAGTTTCATCATCAAAAGTCAAAGAAACATCAAGTGTCAAGAGATGTGATGGTGGTTTTGAATACTACGACCAAGGTGTTGTTCAGGAAGACAGAATGACCATGTGCAGTTCTATTGCAGTTCAGACGGACACACAGACACTACAAACTATGCCCAAGAGTGATGAAAGAGCTGCCGGAAATAATGACTTGAACTTTGAGGTTACGGATAAACAATTTCCAATACTTAGTGCCTTACTAAAAGAATTATCTTCTGTTGGAAATGTCAAGAATTCCCCTAAGTCAACAAAAGTTAAGTCACCAAAGGAAACTCTTAATAGTGAGTCAAGGGAACAAAGGAAGTGTGTTAGTGTGGTTAAGAATAAACCATTGAATGTGAAGCACTCAAGTACAAGAAGAAACCATTCATCTGTTAGCAGCGGTCCATCAGCTATAATTGGACTTCCCAAAGAGAGACCAAGGTTCCGCAGAACTAACCTTGCATATAAAATGACGAAGACACAACTCATGCGATTGGAGATGAATCAGCAGGCAAGACAGAAACAGAGGAGGCTTTGTGTTGCCTGGGCAGATAATGTTGATGGTGCAAGAACCCAAGGGAAGAATACAGTTTCAGCCAACATAACTATGGGTAGAACTTACAAAATAGGCTCAAAGCAGGGGACTGGTTCCAAAGCTTTAGATGTGCTAGAAGATGAAGAAGTTGCAAAACAATTTACTTTGAAAGAAATTCAAACTGAAGGTTTGTAAGACCAAGTATAACAAGGCTAGGCATTGATGTGAACAACTGACCTGCCAGGCCATTTATTATGAGAAAATAATAAGAATAATACACAGTCTTTAATGAAGCATGACAAAGATTATTGCTGAAAAAAAGTAACTAAAACAAGAGCCAAAATCTGATTAGTCAAAGCCGTATATTATATAACATACAACTTATTAACCTCATTCATTTGTTACTAAATCTCAGAACTCGGCCTTGATTTATTGACCTTGTTATTGCTTGGTCATTACCTGCATCAAAGCCTATAGTTCCTGTTATTAACCTCACACTTGGTTAATAAGTGGTACATTTTGATGATTAAGTAACTTCTAGATTTTTGTGACTGGTAAGTAATAGTTTTCTTCCACTAGCCAGAAAATGCAATTTAGTATTAGCTTTGTTAAGCCCAGTATCACATGTGTATTATAATCATTATAGTTACACTTGATTACTATTGCTAGTTTCAATGAAATATCCAATATGTTTAGCAGAAAAGCAAAGTCTGCATTGAAAGTCAGAAAGCAAATTCTTTATTATCTAAGTCCTTATTCCCCAAGGGCCCAACTATTTATATCACAGGGGGCCCGCAGGATTTTTTTAGATCTAAAATTTTTGCTTCAAGGGATTTTCCTTGGTCTGTAAATTATGCTGGGATTGTTTGAGGTTGCAAAATTGGCCGCGACTTTTTTGCATCTTACAATCAGGAGCAGTACTTAGCATAAGTAATTTTGACTGAAATGATTTAGAAATTTTTAGTAGGGATATTTTTGTGTAGTTGGGTTTTAAATCAGGGATTTTTTGGGAATAGAATTTGAACCTTGCT